>OZ023208.1:42794603-42854603 GCA_963995525.1 Escarpia spicata | reverse complement strand
ACATTCTGTTGCGTTATCTCTGATTATCGCCCTACCTGCATAGTCGCATGAAGAGCGTGTGGTAGGTCTCGGTGCCGTACTTGATCCCTCTCAGTAGTCCCATGGGCGTGTCCTTCTCCAGGCCCTCGTCAAACTCCAGCACGTTCAGGTCCTTCACCGTGATCCAGCGGAATATAGCTCTGCGAGAGAACGTACACACGGTTCACATCGTAATTTGCAATTCTGAGGTAAACAGGCACGGCTCAGTGCATAATGGAATATGGACATCTTGAAATGCACACATATTTGCTTATCCTAAATAAATTCGTTGTGTTTGTTTATGATAGGTACACTGTTCCAATTACGACTGAAGGATATGATACAAGAATATAGTATACTTGTTTCTGTTAGTGGTGCGTGCTCTAAGCAGGCTAACCCGAAGTGCATTTTCCACCAGGTACTTGACCTTCTAGCGGCTCTGGTTCATTCGCAAAGGTGACATACTTCTAATACCATTAACAAATCACATAGGATGTCGTTGGTTCCAAATGCAAACGAGTCTTACCTTGCTTTCTCTAAGTCAGTCATGCAATTTTGTGTCAGCTCAGCCACAAGGTGTGTGAAGGTCGACTGCTCTTTTTCTGCTACCTAAACCAAAGTTACACAAGACATCAGTATTACTATTACTCGATGGCACGTCACATCACACCCAAAGTCGTTCTTTACCATGTACTCCCCTGTTGTGCATAAGTACAGGCCTATCTGTGATTTCTTGGATCAGTAACTTCCTGCTTATGCAGGAGTCTAAGTAATTAGGGATTACATTTCCAGACGTTGGAATACACCGCACTAATGTACAACAGTCACTAGGCTATTATAGCTATTAGCGTTCACACAGGTTTATTAAGCTGTTATTTACACCTTGTTCTTATGTCACGTTCTATGAAAGAGTGACACAAATTTCCATTTCTGTTGAATATTAAAACGGCTTCAAAAAGGAAGTACGTTTCCCACACTATACTAAAATGTTCGGTGTTGCTACAACTGGTTGTTGTGCCTCTGTTTACGTGTATTAGCAACACAGTTGTACTCACACTGAAGACGTACTCGTCCAGCTCCTTGAAGACGTCTGCGTCGTAGTACAAGTCTCGCTTACGACAGTTGGGCGGGTGAAACTCGGGCAACTCGATGGGAACAATCGTCACTTCCTCGAGGATGACGGCCGTGTCGATGGCCTCCCCGTCCCCGTCAGCAGCGTCCTTCTGCAACACGCACCGCCACGGGGCGAGTTAACGCTTGTCTAACTGTCAAAACCGGCCTTTGTTAGGCAACTAAACTGTAAAAGCTCAGATGGCACGTGATATCGGATACTGTCACTTAACGTGCGCCAATTAAAATAACAGATGACATCCACATAACAAATACAGCTTAATGACTGGTTCCACACAAATTGTCGGCAGTGAATAGTTTTGCACACTTTGTTAAATAGAAGATGATAATTGATTGCAACAAACGTTAAAGATAATATGAAGTCTTGTCACCCAACACGAAGAAGGTATCAACTAGAACTGACGACACGTTGGAAGACAATACACTGCATTGTGCACACGCGACATATTTACGTGTTATCCTCGGGTTTCAGAAGCACAAGAACATAGTCAGTTTGTTAGTACTTCTGAGCTGTGTAATTGGGACCCTCTCACCTAAAATGGCTTCTATTGTTTTCACCAGTCGTAAGCTGTGGTACGGGCCTCATTGTTAAAATGCATTATTCTATTCAAATAATTGCTCAATTGTTGGACCACAAGTGCCTTGTCAGGATTTATTTTGGTAATAGCCGGATGAGTTGTCAGCTCTGTACATAGACGCTTTGGCACGAGGGAACATCTCAATCTAACTGCCTGCTGTTCTTATTCTGGTGTTGAAGTACTGACTAGTAATTCCCAGTTATCTGTGCTTATGTGTACTGTGTATTATTCTTTTAAAGAATCTTGTCTTTGCAAGTAGATTATGTTAAATGTAATTTTAGTCTGTAAATTGTTAGGTTGTAGTGTACAGAAGTGTTTGATGTTGACGATAAATGTATGTTGTTCTGAACCTCGACTACGTCAAATATTAAATGTTCACCACTGTTGTGTTCATTACTGACAACCGCAAAACAAGTGTTGATTATATTCCACACTCGTGCTTCATTCACTTCACATTTCACAATATATTTAATTAATTAATTTAATTGATCAATTTCGTATCATGAATCTTTAATTTCTTCAACCGCAGAACCGCCACCGAAACTGAATGTAAATTACATAACAAAAATGCGTTGGTTGATTGAATCCATTGGAAACGCACCATTTCGTCCACGATCTCCTGGTGGATTTCTTGCTGTTTCTCTTTCAGCATGTTCAGCATCTGTTCGCTGTGTTTCGTCACCATGTCTGCCGTGTCCTGCTGCTCCTTTTTGCGCAGTCGCAGTGTGATCGCTTCCTGTTTCTGTTTCAGTTTCACTGTCATGCTTTCCTTGAGCTGATTCTTTTTCTGTGCATACTTCATGCTCATCGCCTGTGTGAATAATAACTGTGTTAAGACAGAGGAAGAGGGATTACACATTCACGGTCCCACTAACTAAAAACCTTTCGTGATTAACGGATAATACATCCGTTACAAAACGAAGAAAACTAAACTATTAACACAACAGAAGTTTCATAACACAATACCCTAGACAAGTGTTGCATGCAAACAAAGAATCCAGTGTATCGAGGGAGATATACTTGTATTGATGGCATGATAACAGCAGAGGAACTATTTTGCCTTGTTAATGCATTTATTCCGGTAAGTGAAATCGAGCTGTTGGTCGTAAACTTCTTTCTGCTAAGCACCTGTCTTGCCTTCAAACTCGCAATTATTCCTATTACAACCGTAAAACTTAACACATTGTGACATTACGTAATAGGTATAGGGTATGGCATTGCGAAGCTCAGAGCATATGCCAAATTTTCGATTGACTAACTGAATGACTGACCGAAAACTTACAGTGGCTTAACTCATGGTCAGTACGACTTAACAAGACCCGAGTAAACACAATGTATCGGGAGAGTCGAGACTACACGAACCTTCTTGTCGTCGTCCTTGTCTTTGTGCCCATTTCGCTTCCCCATGTCTTCGTCGAAGTTGGCCGTGAGCTCCTTGAGTCGCTCCTCCCACTCCTCGTCAATCTCCTGGTCGATCTTCTTCTTCTCCTCCGTGCGCTCGGCCCGGAACACCTCCATGAGGACATCTTCGTCCTGACGCTGCACCTTCTCCAGCTGCGTCTGCGCCTCGAAGATCTTCGACTTCTTTCTCGCCTGCACAGCAACAATAAGAGCGTTAGTTATGTTCAGATCGGGGCCTTTTATGGTGATAAACAGGTATATAACACGGACAAAAACGGCACAGACATTCAGTCAGAGCAACGCTCTACAAAGAACAATGTCTTACTTACAAGTAGAGCTGATAGAAGTACAGTTATTTTGTAATTGAGTAAAAGTACAAGTAACTAGGAAAAAGCTACTCAAGTAAAAGTACTTTCTTTAAATGCACTTGAAGTACAAGTAAAAAGTAAACAACTGTACTTGGAGAAAACACAAAAGTTATTTTCTAAGTTAATGGCTTGACATTTTGTTTTGCAACTTGTATGTCCCCTGATAATAATGCCAGCTAATGATAACAAATCAGCCAAACAGTAAATAGTACCACTTGTAGTTTCCACTGATAGCTACATGGATCTGTGCCGGGGGCAAACCATTCTGCCTTCCAGCACAGATAATTTCTCGGAAACATCTTAGAAGTTCAAAAATGTCAACACATAAATTATGGATACTTTATTACATTCAGAAAAGTACATCTTAGTAATTTTGAAAATATGTACTTTGTTACTCAATAAAAGTAAACTTTTTTACTTAAGTAAAGTAATAAAGTAAAAGTACTTCTTTACATTCCGGCTGTGCTTACAAGTATATTATATTAGCTAGTATCATAATAGATACATATTACAACATCACGTTTTTTACTTATTCGCCTAAGTTATAACTTTTTTAATTGCTATGTTTTACTTCAAACATACCACCACCTAGTTAACGTACGTGCAATTAAAACTCATAAATACGTGATATTCATGATAGAAAAGTAATTGAATAGTATACGTGTTAGGGAGACATTTAATATGTCATTAATATATTGCTGATTGAACACGTAATGTTCTAGGATTAAATGTTATATACATGTAATTACAAAACAAGACATGGAGTGGCTGCACTCACACCATGTCTTGTGTTGTCATTACATGTATATGTTCTCATTCAACGTGTATGTGCCATGTCCACTAACAGTGTTATGCTTCTCAGTCGGTACTCTACAGTGTAGACTTAATTCATATCAATACAAAAATTGAATACACAAAATTAAACAAGAATAAGGTTCTTGGTGTATCAAAATTTCGATATATAATGTCTAACGAACTATTATTAATTGTGTACAATATATTAACAACATAATTTCTACTAGTATGTGACAGTACAGAAGCAGTGCATGCATTGGCATTGGTCCATGGTGATGACACGGAATGACATCATGTATATGAGACTGGCATTACTAAGACATGTCGTAGAGGGATTGACTCTGAACGGTATATATTATGTGTGGGTAGCCGACTATACTACACGAACAAATTGTTGCCTACTACGTATGAACAACATGACCCTGCGGGGTAAACAACACAAGTATTTATGACTACACTCTAAACACTAAAGAGTGTATGACACACATTCGGCAGCACTGAAACTGGCACTATTGGAAGTTTGATATGCCTCAAACACCGTACAATGAGTCAGAGCCCGAGGCAAGTTGGCAGACAAGAGAGTTTCCGGTTGACCAAATCTCGTCACTACCCAATGGGGACATTCGCAGTTTCCGGCTTGCGTGCTGCTATAGATATTGTCACCCCACGTCGTTGTCACACTCCATTAAACGTCAAAGACCGACAAGAATGCTTTGGAATGTCGAAGGTATTTGGGGAAGCGCCGTCTACTAATACAAAACTTAACTACAGGTGGTTTTGCTATAGCCGGTTGGTGTGATTTCAGGTAGCAGTTGTCGTGGTTAGTCTACGTTAATGTATGGGCGAACGAAGGTGATACTTGTTGTTGATACCGAGTATTTGTACGTGAGCTGAGAAGTTGGCGGTCAATAGTACTCTGATTTTTTTTTAAGTTGATGGTTCAACTCAAAAGTTAACATATAAATAAAATTTGCATTGTCTGTTTTTTGAAGTGCGAGTTTCGGTATTTGCTGGACAGGTGGCAGCCAATCGACCTGGTACTCTCTGTGGGTTGCCAGGCGGACTAATGAGTTGACGGTTTCAGGCAACAATTGCGAACACTTGGAGATATAATTTCTGTAGTGTTCGAATGTAGCTAATTAATAACCTTGAAATGCAATGTGAGATTCCCATCCGGTCCCCCCCCCCCCCCCCCCCCCGTTGGATCCATTATTCCGTCCTTTGACATGCATGATAGGACACAATACATATTGAATAAAACACACACTTTAAAAAAATTAATTGATTAACCCGAGCCTAATTTTATACCACATCTTGCAGAACATTCCAAAGTAACCGTCGTTGGTGTCAAAAACGATTAGAAACCCAGGATCGAAGTCACTAACACGTTAGTGCTTATATAATTCCCATTGTTGCCACATGTTATAGTGATATGACAGGTTGGTGCCTTATTATCATGATGAATATAAGTCTTTGCTGTTTTGGCACACTTGTACTTTGCATGTCGGGCATACTTTGCTTTGTCACGCTATTTTCTTTGTTAGCTATTATATTGTGGCAGGAGGTAGAGTTGTCCTACAGATAAAGTGGAGGGACCGGCAACAGAGCGTCAAAGGAGGAGTTAAATTTATTCACTGGTTACCGGCGAAATGGCGCATAGAGTACAACATATTGATCCTGGTGTTTAATGTCATACACAAGCAGAAACCCGCTTATCTTGCATCACTAATCACTCGCCACGTGCCACGCCGGTCACTTCTACTTGAGGACCGCGCCCTTCTGATTGTGCCGCAATATAATCTGGTGCGATATGGCCGGCGATCTATCTCTCGAGCCGGGTCATTTTTGTGGAATGCGTTGCCAGAAGAACTGCGGCTGATCACATCAATGGACGTTTTCAAAGCACGCCTCAAAACGCATTATTTTAAACTCGCTTTTAATATGTAATATGTTGTTTTAAAGGTATCTATCTTCCTATTCATAGCACAATCTACACTGTATTTTAATTGAGTTTTAATTTGGTTTACAACTTTACTCTCTTGTTGTCACTTTTAATAAATACGTAGTGTTTTCTTTCTATATATATATATATATATATATATATATATATATATATATATATACTAGATCATTTATAGCCATAATGTTTATTTTATTTTAATGACGCTATTTAAAAATAAGTATCAGACTAAATTTATGTTTACACCACTAAGTCTTATGTATGTATATTGCTTTATTTTAGCGACTGTGTACACACTATTGAACAGAGTCGTACTCTGGAGACTAGTGTATAAATAACATTAAATATTAGTATTATTATCGTGTCAAGTGGTTAGTTTTACTGTCTTCTTTTATGTTTCCTCTGTGTGTTGTCCAAACTTGCATTATTAATAACTACTTCTGCATGTGTGGAATATATAACATTATGTCTTAGTACTCGCGAAACGTGCCAGAGCACCGTGCCTGCAGTTTTATGCGTACTAAACAAAGACTATTATTTCGACATAATTGTCGAAGATCACAATGTCCACGTGTGACGTCACATTGACTCCCCATTGAAGGAGAACAACAGTAAGGCCTAGAAACACAGAAGCAGGTAGACAGAAGATTGGGTTACCAGTAAGGAAACGATGGTGGCAAACAGGCAACAGTGGAGGACATTGTTGGATGGCCTGTGTTCCCAGCGAACAAGCAGGCCTAGGTAAGGAAGTTAATAGGGATCTATGCGTATATCGTCGTTCAAACGCTGTTTTTGATGGACAACCACGTATCCGTAGCAGCGACTAAGGACAGTCAGCAGCTACGGGCGGTCAGCGGGTACTGATTTGCGATGGTCTAAATCAATTTAGAAATGCGTTGTAAACGTACGCCTGGTTATCCATAATCACCTCTCAACAATGGGCCGCGCTGTCCTCGTCACCTCAACGTGATACTAACTAAACGTGAGCCTATGTACCCCGCGACCAGCCGCTCTAAATAGCAACGGGACATTAATAGTCATAGTGGACATTAAACGCGTGGCGCATCTCTACTGGCTAGCGAATATGTGACTTGCACCTTTGTGTTTCAGTTTTATACAATTCTACAACGGGGTAAAAGCTGGAAATCTATATATGACTCTTTTTGGCTAACTGGTTTTATTTACCATATAGTTGTTTAACATCGCCACAGTACGCATGCAACTGAGTTTACCTGGACACAAGTATTAAGTAGCATACACCCACCCATGGATGAACAAATCAAGGATAGCGATAGCTGAATGTCTGGCCACTCAATTTGTCCACTGAAATACGCAATAACTGCAAATAACTACCGTAATGTTTTAAATGATCGCCAATTGGTAGATCATAGGACAAATGTCAAAGGAAGCAAATGAGCCTAGAAAGAGGCAACTGGATCTCTGCACCCCTGTGGAGATGCACTTACATTGATCCAATGTTAGCGTATTAATATGTACTTATACCGTAACTTCGAAACTGTAAACTGATATAAATAAAACAAGAACACACATCGCGTTTCAGACTGATACAACACGGTACAATCACTATGACAATTCAACAATGGTGTCAGTTGTGAAGATGTACTTTCGGCGATTGAGACGAATCGAGAGCCACGCCCACTGCATTGGTTCCTCGCCGCCTAGGTTGTTCGTGTTTGACAAAATCGTACCCAGTAGCATCTAGGTCATTTACATTCCGCGGGTATTTTTCGACTGCTATTTGCTTTCCGTGCGGAATGTCTTTGTGTGTGTGTGCGACGCATACTGCGCTATTGACGAAACTAGAGATCCGTGTGGTTGTCGTGGTGGTTGTGGTCGCTGTCCTGGTAGCCATGTTCGACGATCTACCTTCTGTGTGCCTATATTATGAGCGTGTGTACGAGTGCGTGTGACTGCCTGTGTTCGTGTGTGTGTGTGTGTGTGTGTGTGCGTGTGCGTGTGCGCGTGCGCGAGTACACGCATCGACCGTGATACAGTAGGCAATCCACTTTAGATCAGGCACATCCAAGTAGTAGATGACGCACCGACTCGCTGAAGATGCTAATCGCATCAAACACTCTCCGAGACCATTATGCTCTTTATGCGCCAGCGCTTTCAAGCGGGCTTCAGCATGTCATAGCCGACTCTCATCACATGTTTACATTTGGTATTCGTTATAGAGGAAAGTCCCGTTAAAAGCAAAGTGATCAGGTTTTCCCGTTTGTCAGATCCCCAAAAAGTTCGAAGCAACAACGCGAACGAGGTTTAGAAGAAGGTCGTGAGCTTCCTATGATCTTTTAGTGTTGGTGTTTCTCTATTGAATACAGAGGGCTGAGTTCGTTCCGGTTCAAGGAATCGGGTCAGCGCTTTATCTCATATTTGTGCAAACGTCGACGCTTGGCTGTTTATATCTTGATGTCGCGCGACACTGTTGTGGAAGCTTCCCTGGTTGGCTGGCCGGCCGTCGGTGCCATTGTCGATGCATCGAACGCCCGTGGGAAGACTACAGTACAATAAAGGGACCAAGGACACGATTAGTGACGCACCTCCAAATTCATCATAATCTTTCATTGTCAACTTTGACAGTTTGTACAGTCAAAACAGCGTAAATGCGAACGAATGGCCGATATTGTATAGTTAACATTTAATTGGTGAGCTCTGAATAGAGAGAGACCACAAAACACTTTCTCGTTGGACATCACCTCAAGGGAACGGCAGTCATTGCCAACCCCCCACTGTGCAAGATGGATGCAATGTATACAAACAGTACACGTTGTGCTCTCAAATTAACGTACTAGCGTCCGTTTACCGGCATGCACACATATGTAGGCACGTTTGAAATGATCCAACATTACGCAACCCGGAATATCCATTGTGACACGCATGTGACAAGTACTCTGTATCAGGCGACAGCATTGTGTGATTCATTAAGTCCGTTACTCCAGTTGTAATTTCGACCTGTATTCTTCCCCAAGGCTGTTCGACTTTAGAACTAAATAAATTCAAGACCAGTCAACCGTGACGTTCCAGACAAATACTTTTGGAGCACCTATGCAAGAGTACTCCAGACTCGCCCAGTGCGAGACGAACAAAGATGGCGTTCGTTCCGGGTCACGGATGTTGCAGTAGAAACATACTTGAGTGTTCGATGCCACTGTTACTATAGTGTTACCGATGTGTTGGTTATCATAATTTGTATAATTTCCGACGCTATATTACACCTTTGCCGACGCTATATTATACCTACACAGTATTGGATACATGTTGCACGGTTCCACAATACGTCATTTTAAAACAAATCAAAGGAAGTCTTTTTATTTCTGATTCACAACCGCGAAACTTACTAAAACTACCATGATCGGGTCACGTCTTAAAGCACGAATAATATTTGACAATTCGGTCAGAACTTGGGCATTTTATTTGAACACTTGTATGGATACGATAGTTAAATTGTTTATGCTAAACAATGTGGCAATGATTAGGATATGTTTACATACTCAGTGAACAGTGGTATATCAACGAAGAAAGCATTAATCTGGACACCAGAAGGGAATAGAAAAGAAGCCGCCAAATAGGCATGAAGAGGATGAAAAAGTAAGTACATAATGACATAACTTGACTTAAAATAAGTACCGGCAACTCATCGTGTGGCAACAGTGATGAGTCTTTACTGTCAACCCTTGCCCAAGTTTATGTTGACAGTTTCTCTCAATGTCAACTCATCGAATACTTGTAGTCGTTGTTTGAGTCACACAATCTAGCACACCGCATCTAGTAGGTAACTTGACATAGGACACGACGGGATCGTTAGCAAACAAAACAGTGGAGTTGTTTTGTGTCTTAAATTGGCGTTGTGCACATGTATGTATGATTCATACGGGTAGGCATGTCCTACGAGACATGTAGAACATAGTCTGTAAATAAGAAAGCAAATATGTGGTTGCACTTGTGAATGTGGTTCTATAAATATATATATTCAAATGACCTATGAACATGTCACACGCTTATTCATTGTATGTTCTAAGGCTGTGTTGCCCCGATGTCTTGTTTAGTGGATGGTGATTCTTAGTTACATATTTATTTGCAACCGACGAAACGAACGCTTATGGCTGTCATTGGTTTCACAAAGCACATCAAATCAGAAACGATGAACATCATCACCGTATTGGCGTTTCTACCTTGGTGACTTGTATAAATGGAGTGGCCAATCACATAAAACCGGATTTGCCGATGGTGAAATTTGTTGTGCAATTTTAACCCGCCTGAACTAGAATAGAAGTGGTGCAACTGCAACGGTTAATTTGGCTACCTACCAACCCTTACACGTTGTTTACATGACCTAATATGGCGTTATGGTTAACATGACTCAGTCGAGCGTGGCTAAGTGTGTACAACATGCACTGTATAACTAAGTGCTCAAATTTCCGTCGCTTCTAGCATAAGGGGGTGTAGAGGTAAGGCGGTCTTACCGTGCATGGTTCGTACATGTTTTGTTATGCCTGTTCACGAATAAATACGATGCATAATACATCAATAAATACAAAATTAGCATTGATGGACCGGTGAATCGCCCAAAGAACTAACATGGGGATACGTTATTTTACATCTTACCCCTCTGCATAAATTGTTAATGTTTCGATTAATTATGCTGAGTGGAGAGCCCGTTTGCTTAGAATGATTATTCGGTGAAAATGTGAAGAGAAATATCACGAAGAAGAATAACTAGCACGTCTGAAGGGTTGGGTGACTGTGTCATCTGGAGAACAGAAAATTCTGTCAGAGGATCGGAAGAAATGGAGCTTGGCCGAAAAAAAAGAAACTACCCATGCTAACCTGCATATATTAGTAGATATGGTATTATAAATTACTTACATCGTATAAAACATCTTTCTTGGCACAACTTTCTTGCCACAAAAAGGCTTTTGGAATTTCTGAAATGTAATATCCTAATACCAGAATATGACGGCAAACCAGGTAGACAATATGTCCCCTAACCTAATCATATATGGTTCAGTACGTGTGTGCTATGTGCGGTCAGGTCGATATATCATCACAGAAATGGGTCAAAATCTGCGTCAGTGAACCATGAGAGAGTGGCTAATTCTGATTCCAAACTCGTCACACGCGGTTGAGCCATTACAACGTGATAAATTATTCAGGTATGTCGTGTATATTTATCTGGCCTATTAATAATCGCATGTTTGAAAACGTTCGCAGCTGCTTGTTGCCCCGCGGCGGGCGAACTTCTCCTGCCGAGTGTTGACCCGTCTACCTTTGATCCATCGGTGCACACCAAGTATACATGGTACGGCTTTGGTATTGGTCTGGTCACCCGAGAGGCAACGACTCGACAATTTTGGTTCGGACTACTATCTTTTTGGAAAGTGTTAATCCCAATTTCGCCGCCAGTTGTTGCATTAGGCCTATACGAGAGTTGTGGAATGCAGGTTACTATACTAAAGATACAGCAACAACTAAATATAACTGTTGATATTTGTCATAATAGTTTGAGTTGCATATTATACAACCTAAAGCACGCACCTTAATTCTTATACGGAAATATATACTTGTACGTACAGGTTTGGCCGTCAGTCAATATATGGACCATTAACTTGTGGCTGGAACCGCCATGTTCACAACATTTTTGCGGTGCATCATTTGCTTTACTCCCAGTAGATCCTGCAGCATTATTATTCTCGACACTGAATTGATGCAAAAGTTTTTATTTCACAGACACTTCGATTTGTGTTACCACGGCGACAACATCGGTGGTAATGAATGGGAGTAATTGGCAATTTCACAGACCGACGGGAACAAAGAAGCTGTGGTGGCAGTCGGGCCGGTGTATACCCAATTGTGTCGCACGATGTCGACGCTTCAACGACAATGAAAGCCATATATAAATGGGCACACGTCAAGCCTGACAAAGGTAGTTTTCTTCAACAAAGACGAGATGAACTAAGTACTGCTGCGTTTTGTATTAACAAATACAAACTGTCATTGTGTGCGCAATACTGATGGGAATGTGCCAGCACGTCGTGCGTCATACCACAACCGAGCCAGCCGGTTACAGTAGGCCTACGACCAAAGCGGCCTAACGACGCGATTTTCTGATTACATATTTCGGTCGGTGACAACACCAATGCACTCACAGCGATGCTGCGTACATCAAGCCTAGATGACAGCCCGAGTCAGAACAGCTATAATTGCCCCAACTGCTGCCCCACATTAACATACCTTTATGATAACCGATTGCTACACAGTTTTTCGCGTAATTAACTGCTGATAATTAATACGACACACGGAAGCCAACAGTGTAGCCCCAGGCTCCCTCATTAAGCACAACGGCCACCCTGGTGACGTTTGGTGTCCGCAATTGTTTATAGGCTCTCGCTACATATGTCATATCGTATGCGACAGAGACTGTTTGTCGTTGTCACTCATGTTCTGGACTCATATATGTAGTTGTAACCAAATAGTGTTTCACATACAGGCTCTAACACGTGTTTCGTTTATAAAAACGCACAAATAAAATAATAAACAATAGCAAATGAAAAGCATGCAATTTTGAAGAAAAACTAGTGTTTGGCGCTTAGCGCAGTTTACGACGTTGTAAAATGAATATGAATGCTCAATCTAGCAAAACGTATGATCCAATCATGTAGTGTCTGACAAAGTGGAAATTTGTTTGAAGTGTACGACTGCTCGAGGGCTACGTCGTGTAGTGTCATTCACACGACAGTAGTGTGCACGCGTATGTCTAGCATTGACATTCGATTAGTCGTGCCTTTTCTGACAACCACGTTTCTGTTAGGCGTGATAACATACATGTGTATTTGCTTTAAATGGAGTCCGATCATTTCAATAATTTTATTCGGTACCAATGTGCCATTCCTGCGACCGTTAACAAAACAATTGCTAAAATGGCGTGACGCCATCAATAGCTGCGGTAGTTACGACGGGAAATTGCCGATATCCAACAGTACAACGACCCACTTCCGGCACGTCAGCCCTCCAGCAGCCGCGTGTCCACAAAACAAAGTAGATGTCGCAAATGTTATATGTAGATATACCCAGTTGTGCAGGGAAACAAGACACGGTCGAAGAGGCTTAGGTTTCTTCGATGTTACTACTCGCGGGCAATACGATCAAGTGTGTGGTTACTATTGTGTTGTCCTCGCTGAGACGATCATTTGAGAAGTTTCACACGTGTAATGTGTTCACGACCAATTATGTACGTTGTTAATGGGAATACACAGCGATTTCCATTGGTTAGTTGACTAGCTGACGATCTATTTACTTAATCTGTAGATTAAGTTGATATACAATCTGAATTTGACGTATAAAAAGGGAAAACAGAAAATGCAGAAAAAGTGTGTGTGTGTGTGTGTGTGTGTGTGTGTGTGTGTGTGTGTGTGTGTGTGTGTGTGTGTGTGTGTGTGTGTGGGTGTGTGTGTGCCGCTATACTACCATAGCCTACCACTACACAGATCCCCATTCCACGTGCTTAATTGTGTTATTCTCTCAGTAATTACACTACACTTTCCATGCAAACTTCACATCGTAAGTGAAATATGTCACACACACACGTCATCTTATTAAAATATCTTCATAACGCAAGTGTCATTTGTCAACAAGAATGAAGATATAATAACCAGAAGTTAGTTATAAGAAATACGTGTTTCACAGGCAGGTTGTTGTTGACCATAGGAGACGTACATGGCACAAACTCCACAAACACGTGTAACAGTTTCACTGTCATGAATGTAAAAGGTTATTAGTGCAAGCTTTACTTACACCTGTTTGCACATGTCACTACACATTTAACTAAGCAGTGTTTTAAGTTCATGCAACAAACAAGGCGCGTGTGTTTATGCGCAGGACCCCGCTGTTTGAATAATTGATGTAAGGCAGGCACTTTTGAATGAAAAATTAACATTGATTTGGTATAATGACTGGTTTGTTCAAAACAGAACAACTACATGTTGCTGGTAACGTATAGTTAGTGACAAGAGAAGACAACGAGGTGTCTGGATTATGGTGATAAAGACGAGGTTATTTCACACAGATTGTGCCACATGTATAATTTATGTGCGTGTGGTTACATAAATCTGTCCAGGCATTCAGTGGATGTTCCAAAACTGAGTATTACAATGTACATAACATGTCATGATTGGGTTCGGATTTGTAGACATGCTTTGTTTTAATATCCAGTTATAACAGCTCTCTAACTTGAATTAGATGGCACACAGGCACACCAGATAGTTAATGCACAGTTTATGAAAACATTCGCCTCTTCTAAGTGTCGTGTCTGTCGCAGGCGTTGGCGATGGTATTCTTCCAAACTGCACAGCCGTTTGTAATTTATAGCAGTTCTGTTGCGCTCCTTCTACATCATGTTGACAGACTATCTGCTATTGTATTCTCTGCCGTCTTATGGATCTTTCTTCGTCAACCGTTCGTGTGGTTACTACAAGTTCTACCTTTCTCTTGTTCAATATTATGTCTAATAAATCTTGCATGTTGTGTTCTAATTTTGATAATTTTTTATTTGGCCGTCCTAAAGATGACTTCATTGCTTTTCTATGACACTCGCAGCATTCTTCTTAAAAACCACATTTCAGTGGCTTCTACATTTTTTATGAACTTTTTGTAATTGTTCAGTGTTCATTCTCATAGAGCAATATGGGCTCTATGTAACATCGCAGTACATGTTTTCTTACTTCAAGTGATACATTTTTGTTTGTTAAAATGTTTTTCATGTTGTGATAAGCTGTCTTGGCCTGAGCAGTTCGTCTCTTGATATCGTTGTTGCGTCGACCGTGCTATGTTATTTGTGATCCCAAATAGTTAAACTATGGACTTGCTTGAGAATATTAACAAACTGATATGAACTAGAAATCTAAATTTACACACTATCTTAGTAAAACAGCTAAGAATGTAAATAATACACCTTGTTGACTTTGGGATTGTTGAATCATGTTGCATGTACAAAGTTAGTCTGAGATAACATGTTACATCGACGTTGTATGTTCCTCATTATTAATATAATCTTCTTTATGCATTCTTTATCCATAATGTTGAAGGTGTACTACTAGCTAAATTGCGTTTAATAAGCTCAAAACATTAGTCGCAGTTTGAAGTCCCCTCTCGAAACGTTCAAATTGTATTAAAAAAAGGTTCAACTAGTATAAGCAGTATTGGAGATATTATTTAACAAGTTCGTGGAATTGCTGTTTGAGCATTGCTTGTTCCCACATTTAATACAACAAGCGGGGTGAAGTAGAACCGATTCAACGACCTTCATGTTCTGTTGCCACCCCTGGCGTGACAGCATGGTTCCGGGCAACGGAATAGACATGGCACATTCGTTATTAGCATGTCACATCCGCCTTGGTTGTCACAAATCGCAACTGAGTGGTGACTGGAAGGGGTTTCAATACAAACTTGTGCGTGGGTCCGTGGGGTGACAAACATCAAATTGATGACGTCACACTTTGGTATCGTCAGTCAACATACTGGTTACTGGTGGCCTTAAACACCACAATTACCAACAACAATCACGGTTATTCCGTTCATCAAAGCCACTGCACCAGATATGAGTCAAACTCAAATGCCACAACTACGACTCAGCATGACCTCAATAGTGTGACCAGTGACCTGACTTTGTTGACAGCCGTGGTCTTGCGGTCCAGTGGGTTTCACTCAATAATACGGAACGCTAAATCATCATCGAATGTACCAGTTGAAATTAATATCCTACACTAATGTGACGTCTGTTATTATATATGACAACCGTTACAGTATATCACTGCTAGTAAAAGTGTAAAACCGGCTATACTGTAAAGTTACCTTAACATTATAAGCCTAACATCAATAGATGAAATAGCAATCTTACTGCGGTGATCTGACTAATGTTGTGGTGTGGATGGTTTGAAATGAGTCTTTAGAAATCTTCGCCAATGTAAATACCTTTTATATGTGAGACAGTGCGTCTGCTTGGAAGTTTTTGTTATGCATATAGCCTGCGAAAGATCAACTGATTAGTTGCGAACATAGAGCTCTCCTGCGAGACCAACCCGACTTGTCAACAATGGGTTGACAAACCGGCTTGTCACCACGTAACTTATCTACATAGTCAGACTCTGGTGAGTTGAAATAGTGCGTCGATATTACTGAATACACCGTGTGAATACCCAGTGGCGGTCATAGTCTGGTAGCAACTACAGATGGCCTTAAAATATATCGTCACGTTACACAGTCACATATGTCGGACATAAACTGGACATTACAGTGTGATGATAATACAGCAGTGAGATGCGAAGGTCTGGTGTGTAGAGTGTTGGACTGTCATTCGGGATAATCGAGGTTTCAGGGTCGTACCTTTACATTTACATGTTGAGTGAGGTTCCAAACGGATATCACCGTAAAGCTGGATGTTGCATGTCATCCTTCCCTGTTCCTTGTCATATTGATCATTGGGGGGTTTCCGGGCAACCAGAAAAATCCCCCTGGATTCGGCCATGCGGGTTCGAATCCATCTCCGTTTCATTTCGAAACCTGGGCGATTTCAATTACCCTGCAGTGTATGTGTGTTTCGGAAGAGACACACACCGTTTGTTCCTTCTACCTGGAGTCCATTCCAGGGGAAGTAAAATATCCCACATCTCATGGAATGGTCAAAGGCTTCCAAGAGACGTCCATGTGGTATTCGACTGAACAGGTCAGCCACGGAGTGAAGTGTATAGCTCTCTGAGCCGTCCTAAAGACTGGATATCGAACTTACCTTTCATTCTGTTATTGTATTTGTTATTGTTGTTATTGTAAACCTAAAACATTGTGTAGTCAAGTAAATTGAGCTCAGTCTCACAATAGAGGCGACCACTTTGGCATGCCTTTGTATTACACTGGACTCTCGCTGTCCCTTAAACCAATAGGTACATAACTCAGTGTAGACCACAACGATGATTTAAAAGTGTTCCTCTTAGGCGAGTATTCTTTACACCAAAAGGACGAGAGGCCGCTGTACATCCTTCCTAACTGAGATACTTTGATGGCTTGCCATATTGTCATAGTTTAGGTTTATGTATGTAATGTAAAGTTGTTCCTCTAGACGCCCACTAGACTACACAGCGGAACGTGAAGGGGACCTAAATGAATGGCATAACACACTTACCACGAAGGCCGGGTAGTGATGTCGGTCATTCGACTGTTTGTACCTATATTTGAGTTGATTCTGAGCGTTCACCGGGTGCGTGATGGAGATGGCCTCGTTGCCGATGAGCGGGGCATGTCCGGTCGGCAGGATCTGGGCATTGAACGGCTTCGTCGTGTTAGGCCTGTGCAGGGCGTTCTGGATACCGATGGCGCGAGCGTCGTATCCGACTAGCGACGTCTTCGGGATATGTGTCCAACAGTAGACCTCCTTGTCGCCGAACTCCAGCTGGTTCGTGTAGTACGTCTTCACCGTGAGATGTTGGCCGCACATGGCGCACTTGAAGCACTGTTGGTGGAAGACAACCTCGTTAACGGGCCCGACCTTCTCCACCTGGTACACGCGCTCGTCGCATCGCTGACATTTGTCAGTACTCGGGGCGAAGAACAAGTTGGAGAGGCTCTTGGGCGCCCCCTCAGTGGCGGCCATCTTGTCTCGTCTCGCAGGGTCTGGTGCACTCAACTGAACAAGTCGCTAAGACCGTACTGTATACACGGCTGTGTTGTCGCTGGCTGCTGGTGGCGTCCGCTGCAATGTAGCATATGTGTTAGCGTCGACTTCATGTATTATTCAATCGGAATAACAACAACGGAATACCATATAAATGAACGCGCGCTTCGGTGTAAGAGATACGCCGGTAAATGACTCGCAATAGCGCAGAACGATCTATTACTAATGAGCTGACGACTCGGCTGTTAAATGTACACATGTGCCTCGCACTGAAACGGGCCGTGTGTGTTTCGTATGTGTTCTGTCGTTACCGGTACAGTTGATTTGTTAGGACGGACATTTGAGCTGGCGTGGTCGTGACACGCCCGCCGATGCACGGCTCTCGGCCGTCAGCGCAGGCGCAGCCACGCGTGACCAGGTGAACGCGTTGGACGGCTTCTGACAGTGACTAGAGCACGTTTTCACAAACAGATCCCGTATTCGGAGACTGATACAGACTCTCTTTTCGATCAATACTCCACTTACCTGCAGTTATAATCCATACGCGTCCGTAGCGCGTTGTATGACGTCCTAAAGTGACTTGACCCGGTTGAACCGCGGCTATATGTACAGCCGTCTCTCAGCACATTCCAAGCGTCTGTGTCAGGTAGCTGTTGTCCCACTGAGCCCGCTGGTAGGCGTATCCGGACTGTTGCGTGACTTATTCACCGAGCAGTGATGCATAACTAATTCTTGTAGCGGGCAAGGCGCCCAGTCACCGCTCGGCAATGTTCGGAATTGTTCGGCGAGCCTCGTCATTCTCGCAAGTCGTGGAAGGAGGCTAGGCCTAACATTTTGATAAGCTTATTTGTTAGTTTGTTTGTTTGTATGTGCGTGTGCGTGTGCGTGTGCATGTGCGTATGTGGTTGTGTGTATGGTGTGTGTGTGTGGTGTGTGTGTGAGTGAGTGAGTGAGTGAGTGAGTGAGTGAGTGAGTGAGTGAGTGAAGTGAGTGAGTGAGTGAGTGAGTGAGTGAGTGAGTGAGTTGAGTGAGTGAGTGAGTGAGTGAGTGAGTGAGTGAGTGAGTGAGTGAGTGAGTGAGTGAGTGAGTGAGTGAGTGAGTGAGTGAGTGAGTGAGTGAGTGAGTGAGTGAGTGAGTGAGTGAGTGAGTGAGTGAGTTGATTGAGTGGGTGAGTGGGTGAGTTGGTGAGTGGGTGAGTGGGTGAGTGGGTGAGTGAGTGAGTGAGTGAGTGAGTGGGTGGAGTGAGTGAGTGAGTGAGTGAGTGAGTGAGTGAGTGAGTGAGTGAGTGAGTGAGTGAGTGAGTGAGTGAGTGAGTGAGTGAGTGAGTGAGTGAGTGAGTGAGTGAGTGAGTGAGTGAGTGAGTGAGTGAGTGATTGAGTGAGTGAGTGAGTGAGTGAGTGAGTGAGTGAGTGAGTGAGTGAGTGAGTGAGTGAGTGAGTGAGTGGAGTGAGTGAGTGAGTGAGTGAGTGAGTGAGTGAGTGAGTGAGTGAGTGAGTGAGTGAGTGAATGTGTTAGTGAGTGAGTGAGTGTGTGTGTGTGAATCTCAATTTTAACTCAATCAAATTACACCCTCCCTCCCTCCCTCCCTCCCTCCCTCCCCTCCCTCCCTCCCTCCCTCCCTCCCCTCCCTCCCTCCCTCCCTCCCTCCCTCCCTCCCTCTCTCCCCTCCCTCCCTCCCTCCCTCCCTTCCTCCCGTCTCTCTCCCCTCCCTCCCTCCCTCCCGTCTCTCTCTCCCTCTCTCTCTCTCTCTCTCTCTCTCTCTCTCTCTCTCTCTCCTCTCTCTCTCTCTCTCTCTCTCTCTCTCTCTCTCTCTCTCTCTCTCTCTCTCTCTCTCTCTCTCTCTCTCTCCTCTCTCTCTCTCTCTCTCTCTCTCTCTCTCTTCCTCTCTCTCTCTCTCTCTCTCTCTCTCTCTCTTCTCTCTCTCTCTCTCTCTCTCTCTCTCTCTCTCTCTCTCTCTCTCTCTCTCTCTCTCTCTCTCTCTCCTCTCTCTCTCTCTCTCTCTCTCTCTCTCTCTCTCTCTCTCTCTCTCTCTCTCTCTCTCTCTCTCTCTCTCTCTCTCTCTCTCTCTCTCTCTCTCTCTCTCTCTCTCTCTCTCCTCCCGTCTCTCTCCCTCCCGTCTCTCTCTCCCGTCTCTCCTCTCTCTCTCTCTCTCTCTCTCTCTCTCTCTCTCCTCTCTCTCTCTCTCTCTCTCTCTTATCTCTATCTCTCTCTCTCTCTTCTCTCTCTCTCTCTCTCTCTCTCTCTCTCTCTCTCTCTCTTCTCTCTCTCTCTCTCTCTCTCTCTCTCTCTCTCTTTCTCTCTCTCGCACAAATGCGCGCACGTATGCAAACATGCGCAAACACGAGCATATACGCACGCACGCATATTCTTGACGTTGACAGATCAGTTCCATTGAACATGGCATACATAGGGCTTTCAGAGTAAAACGTTGCATTTCGTATTCAAGATGCAGCACCAGACCCGCTAGACGAGGCGCGGGTCTGATAATTAGTACGCTCTCTAGGAATATGTAAATGTCGACAATTATGCACGACCACTCTGTCTTCTTTTGTTTGACAATATACAACGCTGTGGATGTTGCATACGTATTTTTTATTATATTTCATCATTGATTTGCATAGATATGTGTGTACAAATGTGTCTATGGTGTGATCTATGACGGTGTGTAGCGCCGTGGTGCAGCGCCTAGAGCTTCTGACTCTCAACCGAGAGAACCCGGGTTCGAATCCTGTGCGGCGGTGTCGAACCTTGGGCAAGTTCGTTCACTATACGTTGCTCCAGTTCACTCAGCTGTATGATTGACTACCTGGCTATAGACAGTGGTGGATATTTGTGTGCGAATAGCCCTCGCGCATTAATTGCAGCGAAGAAGTCGAGATGGTGTTCGATTGAACAGATCTGCCAGGGAGTAAAGTGTAAATCGTTTTGAGCAGTCACGAGGACTGGATACTGCGCTATATAAGAACTTACCTTTATTTAGATATTTCTGTACTAACTGACATTTGCAATTACGTTCTCATTGAAATTCAGATGCACTTGGATGGATGAATTTAATTCGACAGATGAACTCTCTTGTCCATTTTTGAATGTTGCAACGTTGATGGATTGTCTATAGACAGCACGTGCGCTTGCCAGTTTTCCCACTCGCCAAACGTCCGCTCCCATCCATTCCTCCACGTCCTTCCTCTGCCTCTGCTGCCTTCAAGTGTTCCTTCCATTATTAGTCTCTCTAGAGATTGATGCCGTTTCACGTGGCATAAATAACATAGTTTATGTTTCTTTCACAAATGTCAATAACAAGCTCATCTACGATGCATTTGTTAGTTCTACGTTCAGTCCACAAAACTCGTAGTATTTTGGTACAACACTTGTCTTTAAATGCATTTATACGTTTAGTAATGTTCTTATTAAGATTCCATATTTCGCATACGTACGTGGCCGTTGGAAACACGCAGGTTCGGATAAATCGTAGTTTCATATCTTCACTCATAGTAGTCGAGGGTATTCATTTTTGTATTGGTGGCCATGTATCACAATGCGACACACCGCTACACCAACTTAATACAGACGACTTTTACCAAGACATCATTATACCAACCGCCGCAACTTCCCAAGTTCCATAAATATGTTTTAATATATGTTTAGAACCACATTTCTAATTGTTAAATGTCCTTGGAAATTGGAAATGGACACATTGACATTGTACATGAAATGACTGTACGTGACGTTGTACATTGTACATACAAAGGAGGCAAATCAAAATATCCGCCAAAGTTGTAATACTTTGCTTTAATAATAACACATGGATCTTAAACAACTTACCTACGCGCGCCAAGTAGCACCAGTTACATTGTGCAGAAAGCGCTCATTTAATCACCAAAGTTGTATTGATTGTCAACTATGATTCAAAAACTACATTTCTAACGAATTTATTTTTGAACAAAATATTAATCCATTCACAGTGTTTGAATACTTTTCTGCCTGGATGTCAAATACAATTTTCGCAAGATTAATAATTATACAATGTATTTTTTAAATGATATCTTGACTGCCGTTTAGTCTCAGTGCTGACACCTGGCAATTGGAAAAGGAATTAGTTGGTGCATTTTTGTCTACTAGCTGGCGCCACACTTCCGCGATAAGTGCATTAACACATTAAGTTAAAACTAATAGATATGTTATGAAACGATAGATTTTGCACAAAATGAATATAGCCTATCTTTAAAAATCTTATATTTCAAGTCTTTATCACTGTGGACGTCTTGATGTGTCTAGGCCTACAAGCCATGGGTGTTATAAATAACTCTTATTGTGTGTGTGTGTGTGTGTGTGTGTGTGTGTGTGTGTGTGTGTGTGTGTGTGTGTGTGTGTGTGTGTGTGTGTGTGTGTGTGTGTGTGTGTGTGTGTGTGTGTGTGTGTGTGTGTGTGTGTGTGTGTGTGTGTACGCACTATTTACGATATAGGAGAATCCCCATTTTCCTGCTGAGCGTCGACACGGTTTCGTCGAGAGCGTATTTGATCTTGTAGTTGCAAATGTTTGCCACGTTTCGGTCAGAATCTTTCTTCTTGCGCGCGTTTACTGCGAACAGATAGATCCCGGCATTCGGGAAACTCAGCGAGAATTTTACTTTTTTTGCATTGCTTTTAATTGACACGAAGTTTCGACAATCTTCGTCTGGTTCTCGCGTTAGACTGTGCGAGAGTTGAACTCCTTCCGACAGCCCAATCTCGATTACCAGGGTGCCCTTGTCTATTTTAGTTCTGGTCGGGTACGGGTGTGTTACAGTACGCATCCCAAACAGTTGGAAATGTTCATTCGGGCCCGAATTATCTTTCACCCAGCCACCTGACTGTTCATTGGTCAAATAAATCATGATTGTGTCGACTTTTGTCACGTTCAGCAGGTACTTGCACGCATGCGCGAACATGTTACTGTTGGCGTCTTCCGGTCTGGCGTAGATGTCCAGTCCGTACTGGCCGGCCTGGGGCGGGTTCACCTTCACGGTGAGGAGGTCGTCGTTGACACTGAAGTTGACGAACTTCTCCAGCTGCGAGTCCTCGACGCCGTTCATGCGCAGCTTGCACAGGAAGTGCAGTTTGCGCGGCAGCTGAAACTTCATCTCCAGGTCGTTGTCGACGCTCACTACGCCCGTGATGTGCGTCATGGCCTTGAGGCCAAAGTGACGCTCGCCCTTGTTCGGGCCCCACTCGCCCGACGCACAGTTGGGCAGCGGGTGCACATTACCGGTCATCTTTTGACAGACGACTTTGAACACGCAGACGAAACGCAGTAGTAGGTTTTGGGCTTCTTTATCGTTCTGTTCAAGAGACACCCTAAGAATGTATGAGCCAGGCATGGGCACTTGTACCCGGAACGTTGCTTGACCGTCGACGATCGAGTGTAGAACGAAGCGCTCAAGCGCGGCGCCAATAAACTCAGTCTGGTTGTTCCTATCAAGATCAGCGAACCACAATTCACAAGCGAACGCTTTGTCCTCTGCGAAGCCCGTCCACCCGGGTAGCTTCACCTCCGCCACGCCGTGGTTGTCGGTGTACAACACAGCCTGTGTTGACTGGTCGAACTCGAGGCCGTGGTTGAAGAAGTCGGAGTACACGTACGGCAGGTTCTCGAACTGCTCGAGGGAGATCGGTGTCTGCAGCAGTTGCATCTGCTCGTCGTCGGCGCGGAACTGGTAGATGTACTCGTCCGGGTCGGCGAGGAAGTAGAAGTCGTCGTAGGTGTAGTGTACGCTCTCTTGCCACATCTCCCTAGCAACGGGTCCCACGTGCGCGCGCATGTCCAAACGAACTTTCCTGCAGTAAACAAACTTACAAAGATGGTTTATCTTTTTAAGTTTGTCACAGTTAATTTTACTTTTTCTATCGCGACATTGCGACAGCTTTCTGGTGACTTAATCTCACGAAGAAAACTGAAAGTCTTTGAAAAGTCACCGTAGAAAAGGGTAACTTAAGAAAACTTAATAAGAAAGAACGTCTGAACTTTCCAATCTGATGAACCTATTTATGCAAATATACAATGATTTTACCATTTAAGGTTGGTTACGTCTTATTTCGTAAATACACATAAACGTTCAGGTTAACGCACTGGTTTAGGTGTAGTAAAACGAAGAAGCAGTAACTGGATACAGTTTAAAAAAAATAAAAAAAAATCACATTTTTATATATATATATATTATTACATTTATATATATATATATATTTATATATATATATTATATGTATATATATTATTACATTTATATATATATATATATATAAATATATATATATATATAAATGTAATAATATATATTTATATCGCTAATTTCCAAACACTCAGATTATGTTCAATAGACCAGCTACAGTGCTGCGGCTGTGCGCCAATAAGACTCACCTGGCGGCACACTGACATTGCACTGGCCACCAGTTGCCGGCGATCAACACAGCGTTCCACGTGTTCCGGAAATTGTGCTCCCGGATCTTCATTCCCGGTTCGTACCCAATGCCTTTCCCGTGTCCCTTGATCTCCACGCAAGGCAGGCCGGCGTAGCTACAATACAGTGCAAGAAGTACTACTGCTGTCGTTGCACACTCTTTATATACGATTGCGAACTGATGTTCGTAAAGTAGCATGTGCATACATATATACATGCTTACATGCTTACATGCACACACACACACACACACACACACACGCACGCACGCACGCACGCACGCACGCACGCACGCACGCACGCACGCACGCACACACACACACACACGCGCGCGCGCGCACACGCACACACACACACACATATATGTTCCTGTACCTGTGATACCTGTGATACCTATACATTTGATAATCCTTCAATATGTGGCCAACTGTATATTTGTATCGTTTATCTGGTTTACATTTATATATATATACATAGTTATTAAATAGGTATTCCACTTGGATTCTGGATCCTTGTAGCACCTGGACCTTTGTTACGAGTCCGTCACATTTGGTGCCGCCAATCCATGAGCAAAATTTGTGACACTGTCTTCTCGTGCTTTAACCACCCGTACGATGCTGCATGGTTATCGAAGTCCCCCATTATCGCCCTACCTGCAGAGTCGCGTGAAGAGCGTGTGGTAGGTCTCGGTGCCGTATTTGATCCCTCTCAGCAGTCCCATAGGCGTGTCCTTCTCCAGGCCCTCGTCAAACTCCAGGACGTTCAGGTCCTTCACCGTGATCCAGCGGAATATAGCTCTGCGGGAGGAAGCATACACGGTTCTCTCGGATACCATCTCGACTTCTCTGGGAAGCATTCAGCTACACTGCGATTATTGCACATAACCTATTTGATCATGGCTTATAGCCAGGTCATCGTTTATGCATATGGGTGAGCTACCAACAACGTGGAGTTAACAAAATTGCCCAAGCTTCGAAACGGTAGCGAGAAGATTCGAATATTGATCCTCTGGGTTAAGATTCAGACGTTTCAAACACTACACCATCGCGCTCCAATCTGTACTAAGTATTTAACCACTTTCCTGTGGTCCGATTAATGCTCCCACGTGGATGGTATTGTGTATATATATATACAAATGACACAATCACCCAGTCACGTTAACGTTTATTGTAATGGATCCATCATGTGCCGAACCTCAGCTTAGCATCTAGATCACCCGCAAATGTGAACTAGGCGTATATCCAAAGCATGTGTTTCTGAATTTCATTGCGGCCATTTTGAAAATGGTGCCACGCCCATCAAGAGAAAAATTCCACTGGGTCCACCTCCCATTCTTTTTACAACATGTCAGAGACTGGTGTCTACTACAGCTCTGTACAGGGCTGATGCTTTTGTCACAATCTGAACAATCGATTGTGTTATGTGCTTAGAAGCTTTATGTAATAGGGCCTAATCCCGCACCGTGTGTTTGTTGCCAATTGAGCTAAATTTCACGGGACTGAATGTCATCGGATCGGCTTGGTTTCATCGATTCTTACCTTGCCTTCTCTAGGTCGGTCACGCAGTGTATCGTCAGTTCAGCAACGAGGTCTGTGAAGGTCGATTGCTCTTTTTCAGCGACCTGTGCCAATGAAACGCATAACTGATTTACCATGTCGGCGTTTCGTGATGTATCGATATGGGCCTTCATTTCACAATTGCTCTGTTAAGATATTCTGTAGCATAGAAAAAACATTGGGCGAATAGGCATGCTAATCGGGCACCTCAATCTCTCGGAGAACTTCGGGAAACATTGACCTCGGTTGACATCCCGTGGCACCATTAGGCAGCCAATCAGCGGTCTCGCCGTTGGAGCGCTTTACATTAACCGTCACGGATTGATCTAAAACAGGTTTCACTACAATAGCACGTGAGTTTCACAAAACCCTCTGGTAAGCACTATTCCGCCCTGTGTGCCAGTGGGCATGAAGAGGACTAAGTAAGTAAAACCATATCCGAATAAGTTTGTGTGATGACGATAACATTTAAAGTGTCGAAATCCAATTTGGAAGCCACTTGAACACAACGGTGCACTTGGTGACGTATTTAATGGAATGTGGCGGGAGGGGACCGTACCGTATTTCATTCTAAGTACTGTACTTGTGGCAGGCCATGTGTTATAATATCACTACATACTATGCCATCTGATATGGGCATAAACATGTTTCTGTACTAATGCCATGATTCTTAAGGACAGATGTAATTAAAACTCATAAATTACTCAAATTGCAATCGCCATGACAGTTACCATGCATGACGTAATCTACCCATCTACACATCTATCCAGTTGCCAATTGGTCCATTTCAAAGTACCTACGGGCCTTCCCGGTTTCACTCGGGTGACCATCTTTGCACTTCGGCACCAGCTAGGCTATTGCGCGATCACTTAAGATCTTATCAAGGAGTGTACCATTTTGTGGGGCTATTGATCGTTCCTCGTCACGCACTGTTAGCTCTGTTTACGTTGCAACAGTTACATTTATACGCATTTTTACGGAAAGCGGAACAGTTTTGGGAATGTGTGTAAAATATAAAGATTTCACTCTTCAGCTCCTGTCTCGCGGACCGCCATCTGAAGACGGGCGGAGACTAGGGAGGGGGCTGTTGGAGATATGTTGCGGTGACGTTCAACATGTTTGCCTGAGTCGAACCCTACCTTTGCAGGGGGGAGGGGTGCTGTTATTGTTTTAATTCATCGGAAAACTTTTACGCCAAGCTGATTTTTTTGCCCCACCGGGTGTGTGTGCGTACGCATCCATCGCACCCTTAGCACACGGGCCTGATATATCAAAGTACGAATTAAAAAAACAATGACGTGTGGAGAAGACGGAGGTACTATGGGTGGGGCAGCGATAAAAAGAGCTGGAAATACACCTGGAGGGGAACAAACTAAAACAAAGAGTCAGTTTTTTATACGGAGCGATATGCGGAGATGGTAACTCAGACATCAAAATTTGCAGGAGGATAAAGGCAGGGCCAAAGACTTGGAAGACAGTTGAGGGTCTGAATGGGAGTGAGGCGCATATCGCGTAAACTAAAAGGAAAGGTGCCCTGTCCATATGTTACCCCGGCATATCTGTATGACCTAGAGACGATGGCACTGACAGAGAAACAAAAAGAGAGGGTGCAGGTTTGTGAAAACAACTGAGTAAGAAGAATTGCGGGAGTGAAGAGAACTGATAAGCGAAGAATGGAGGAAATGAGGGAGGACGTTGAAATAAAATAAAACAGAGAGTGGAGGGGAAAGGGAGGCGAGGAAGACCTAGACTGAGATGGGAAGACTTCGTAAAGAGAGATTTGGAAAGATTGGGAGAGGAGTGGAGAACGAGAGTGAAATGTAGGGGGGAATGGAGACGGTTGGTGGAGAGAGCAGTGCAAGATCAGTGAGGGAAAAGAAGAAGAAAAATAAGGATAACTGAAACCGAGGAACGGAATCGAGGCCAGTCTCACCCCTGACGGCGGGAAATCAAGGCCAGTCTCACCCCTGATGGCGGGGAATCAAGGCCAGTCTCACCCCTGACGGCAGGGAATCGAGGCCAGTCTCGCCCCTGACAGCGGGGAATCGAGGCCAGTCTCACCCCTGAGGGCAGAGAATCAAGGCCAGTCTCACCCTGACAGCAGGGAATCAAGGCCAGTCTCACCCCTGACGACAGGGAATCAAGGCCAGTCTCACCCCTGACGGCAAGGAATCAAGGCCAGTCTCACCCCTGACGGCGGGGAATCAAGGCCAGTCTCACCCCTAACGGGGGGGATCAAGGCCAGTCTCACCCGTGACGGCGGGGAATCAAGGTCAGTCTCATCCCTGACGGCAGGGAATCAAGGCCAGTTTCACCCCTGACGACAGGGAATCAAGGCCAGTCTCACCCCTGACGGCAGGGAATCAAGGCCAGTCTCACCCCTGACGTCGGGGAATCAAGGCCAGTCTCACCCCTGACGGCGGGGAATTAAGGCCAGTCTCACCCCTGACGGCAGGGAATTAAGGTCAGTCTCACCCTTGGCGGCAGGGAATCAAGGCCAGTCTCACCCCTGACGGCGGGGAATCAAGAGGAGAGCAACAACAACGACATGACTGAGAGTGAACGACTGTAACCGCTACGCCTCTGGTTAGACGGTCATCAGCAACACATTTGTACTCACACTGAAGACGTGCTCGTCCAGCTCCTTGAAGACGTCTGCGTCGTAGTACAAGTCTCGCTTACGACAGTTGGGCGGGTGAAACTCGGGCAACTCGATGGGAACAATCGTCACTTCCTCGAGGATGACGGCCGTGTCGATAGCCTCCCCGTCCCCGTCAGCCGCCTCCTTCTGCAACACGCACCGCCACGGGCCAGTTACTTCATTACACCGATGCCGTGGGACGTCAGAATTTACAGAAATATAAATTAAAGTAGACTCAAAACATTGCTTAATAAATTGGAACGTCTGTAAGATACGTGTATTTGGAGAAAAACACGTAATACTGTCAAATTAGTTTGAAAATCTGTCATATTCTATTAAGTAATGATTTACGAGATGTTACACAAAATTGCAATAACAATCTTATCGCCGCCGCCAATAAAACGAAAGGAACTTATCGGCGCCTGTACGACTTCAGTTCAGTTTACCCAAACATACCATTTCTGCTTCGATCTCCTGACGAATGTCTTGCTGTTTTTCTTTGAGCAGGTCCAACATCTGCTCGCTCTGTTTCCGTACCATGACAGCCGTGTCGTGACGTTCCTTTTTGCGCAGGCGCAAAGTGATCGCTTCCTGTGCTTGTTTCAACTTCACAGACAGCGTTTCTTTTAGATGTTTTTTCTTCTGCGCGTAATTCAAGCTCATCGCCTGTAACATCAAGGTACGTACAACCTAACCCATTGCTGCCTTATCGTATCTTAGCTTTTCATACAATACATCACCTGACCTTACTTTATTTGATCTAATCTTACCTTACATTATCTAATCTTATCTTACCTTACCTTACCTTGTCTCACCCTACCTATCCGTTTCGGGCCAATGCTCCTTCTTCACTTGTCAGGCCACCCGTTGGGCTTCGGTCAACATTTAACCCTCCATTTGGTGTCTCTCTTTATGCGGTACCTCTACAAGTTGTCTTTGGGCGACCCATTTCCCGTCTGTTGTCTATATTAGAGTCTTTACCCAGTGGATAACTTCTTTCATTCCAAACCCAGATGCAGATGCATTTTCGTTTTCTGACTTTAACTTTTGGAAACGTCTGCCTTTTATTTACACGTTTCCATATATATAACGGCCCTATACTGTTCAAAACAGGGACTCTGTCTGGAGACTACACAAACCTTCTTGTCGTCGTCCTTGCCTTTGTGCCTATTTCGCTTCTCCATGTCTTCGTCGAAGTTGGCCGTGAGCTCCTTTAGTCGCTCCTCCCACTCCTCGTCAATCTCCTGGTCGATCTTCTTCTTCTCCTCCGTGCGCTCGGCCCGGAACACCTCCATGAGGACGTCTTCCTCCTGACGCTGCACCTTCTCCAGCTGCGTCTGCGCCTCGAAGATCTTCGACTTCTTCCTCGCCTGGGTCATAATTTGTTCCACGTAATGCAAAACAAGCAATTGTTCAAATTGTCCACACACGCACGCACACAAACACACACATACACGCACGAACGCATGCGCACACACACATACGCGCGCACGCAAGCACACAGAGAGAGAGAGGGGAGAGAGAGAGAGAGGAGGGGAAGGAGAACGGGGGAGAGAGGGAGAGGAGGAGAAGGGGCGAGACAAGCACACACACGCACGCACGCACATACATACACACACACACCAAGCGCATACATAGATAGGCACGTACGTACACTTACCACGAAGGCCGGGTAGTGATGCTTGAGTAGATTCTGGGCGTTCACCGGGTGCGTGATGGCGATCGCCTCGTTGCCGATGAACGGGGAATGTCCGGTCGGCAGGATCGGCTTGTTGAACGGCGTTGACGTACTGGGCGAGCGCAATGCATGCTGGATACCGATGGCGTTTACGTCACATCCGACCAACGCCGTCTTCGGGATATGTGTCCAACAGTAGATCTCCTTGTCGCGGAACTCCAACTGGTTCGTGTAGTATGTCTTCACCGTGAGATGTTGGCCGCACACGGCGCACTTGAAGCACTGTCGATGGAAGACAACCCCGTTGACGGGCCCGACCTTCTCCACCTGGTACACGCGCTCGCCGCATCGCTCACACTTCTGCTTGCCGCCCTTCGTGAACATCTTCGAAAGGCTCTTGGACGCCATGGCGAAGACAGCCATTTTCGCAGCCCGACGCACTCCTATATGCGAGGTCTACACTGACTCACTTCCCGGTAGCAATTGATTAGTGGTGTTAGCTATGCTGCACTGAGCAACAAACCGAGACGAACAGTTTCTAAAAGTGGCTTCACCTTTTGATATAATCGCGAAGAACGTGACCCAGAATCCAAACAAATGTCCCGTTGTCAACGGGGTCGTCATTCTTATCGTTTATTTCACTCCGGCGAGCAGAATTAGCCACATATATGTCAGCTTGTTCATTCTGGTGAAAATTCTAACTTCGATGACGTTAAATTCGACGTACTCATAAACACATGAACGACCGGCGTTCAGTGTAGTTCAAAACCAGTCTAGCGTCGCACACACACTATTCGATATTTTATCGTATCTCGTCTTCTGATTGCTAGCCTCTGATACTTGCTTTCATGACAAATCGCGGGCTTTTATGACTGTTCAATAGCAGCTCGACGGTCATAATTATAGGGACGACTGAGCTTCGTGTGCGACGGGCTTCAAAGTGTACTAGTAGCATGGCTTACCAAACCTCCATGTAATAATCTCTTTAGCTTTTGTGTGTCTTAATGTGGCAGAAAATGTCGAACCCCACATATGACCAAGACCCGATTACATAGGTTTGTACATTTGGTTAGTTTACATAAGTTTACATATATGTTAACATGTATGATTTATTTACATGTAGTTTGTCTAGATGTGTTTTCATTATGTGTGGTTTGTTTATATATATAGTTTGTTTACAAGTGATTTATTTACATCTGGTTTGTACCCAGTGGCAAGTTTACATATATATATTTTGTCTACACAGGGTTTGTATGCATTTCACATGGTTTGTGTGCCTGTGATTTATTCTCGCATGGTCGGTATTCTTAACGTTGGATATGGTTTGTAACATGTGATTGTGATTGCTATACAAGGTTTGCATACATGTGGTTTGTTTATACATTTACAGTTTATCGCGAAATATGGTAATGCATCAGATTTATAATTCATATGGAATAACAATTCTAATATATAGAAACAAATAGGATGCTGTATTGACTATTTATGATGACATATGCTGTGATGTGTGTGTGTGTGTGTGTGTGTGTGTGTGTGTGTGTGTGTGTGTGTGTGTGTGTGTGTGTGTGTGTGTGTGTGTGTGTGTGTGTGTGTGTGTGTGTGTGTGCGTGGTGTGTGCGTGCGTGCGTGTGTGTGGATGTTGAACGGTCTGTACATACAACATAACATTGCTCCTGTCGTTTATACAGCGTTGATCTAAAGAACAAATGTCAGCATTGGAAGATAGTTGGTGAACCAATTTTTATTATGTTCATTAATATCATACATACACATTGTTCATTTATCGTACCGTGATTAATAGTATATATTGACTCACATTGTTCCTAAGAATACAGCCTCAATGTGAAGTTAGTATAACACACACTATCAGTTTCTTTCAGCGTACAAGTCATATAATGAATCTGAATCTTTTTCAAAATTCATTCTCCACTGTTTATTCGTAACACAATTTGGTTCCTTTACTGTAATCGTGTTCTGAATAGGTAAACCGATTGAGACCCAAATTGGTCGGTGTGAAAGTGGAAAACATCATGTGTAAACATATCGTCTGTTGGCCCGTCTTCCGTTGTGACCGGTCCAGTCCATTCGGGTATGTCCATCATGTTGGTCCTGCAACAAGCGGACGTATAACGACATTAAATTGTGTTTGCCATTTAGGCTACATGATATTGACTGTATATACCACTATTTAGGTTGGGTACTGTAGAAACTGTCTTGCGCGACTTCTCTATTGGGAGAAGGTCCGTGTTCGGCGACCAGAATCTTAGGGAGGTATCGTTTCTAACAATAGTGTACCTGCAGTGGGTGACCGCCTGCCGAACATGACCCACGACCACATAAACATCTTACACGATCGCTATTTTACTTGCAATGGGCCCGACCAGAACACACCGACAACTGAAATTCGGTAATCAACAAGCGTTAACATACAACAAGTCCACGCTAAAAAGCGTAACAAATACCAAAGAATTAAAGAATGAAAGAGCGGTCCACAAATAACAACAGTGGAACCTGAATTTACGACCACCTCGGTAATACAACCAACTGGCAATTACGGGCACCCTAGCACAGTCATAAAATATTTCCATATTCATTGAATCATAGGAAAATAATCTCATTAATACGGTTACTTCGCTATTCGAGCCACTTTCGCCCAGACCTCCTTGGCTATGTAGGAGAGGTGGTCGCCCAAGAGAGGTTCCCATGTACCCTGAAGTTTTTAGTGAACTCGCTGCAGGAAACGAGCCTTTGGCTATTGTTTCAGCGACGACGGTTATGCAGTACAACAGAACATTGCGACACTTTATAAAACATACATGTCAATGATTCCTATGCAAACCGTTGTATTTCTGTGATCTTTGATATCCCTATGTATTGGAAATTACAAAATTTTGCGACGAAATAAAATCACCACAGTTTGCAACATATAAAAGCAGCCGCACGTGACCTTTAACGTTGTTATTTGATTAGATGCCACCTTGTGTTGGCATTCGGTTCCCCTCGGTGTGTCGAACGTCGGCCTGTTGACGTGGAGCATTGCTACAAAGAAACAATCGTCTTTTTAGTTTTCAGTTTCGTAGAATTCATTATTCTAATGGATGTAGTCATTCTCAAAGACATTGTTGCCAGTGTCTCCACAGGTAAAGGTTAATTCATTTATTACTTTGTATTTGATCTATGCAATTTATATGATTAGATAATTGGAAACGTTGGTGGCCTAGAATTAAAGCAGCTATGGTATTGTGTAATATAATGGATGTAATGTTGATTTTGTAGTAACAGTTGGTTTCCCCACATCAGACATTGCTACATGACGACATCAAAATGCACACAAATATATTAATTAATTATCTCAAATATGATTTATTACAACCTGGCCATATCGAATTCCAAACTAAGCATACAATGTATTATGTAATAAATGAAAGGTACACAGACAACTCAGATACGAGTTAGTTTTTTGTTATTACTTCGTAGTAGCCTAATTATAAACTCACGATATATTCACAAACTTTCATTAAGTCTACCAATTAAATATTTGTCTACGTACACCTTATGGCAACCATGGTTTTACCTATTTATGTCAAATACGAACGGAATATCAGTGGTTTCTATGTCACTCGTGCATATCTCACCTGACTTTCTCGCTGTCCTTCGTGAGTTTGGCGGCCAGTTCCTCCAATGACGTGTTTCCGTTTGCTATTATCTACATATAGAAATGGAAATAAGTAATTTGTTTTATATGTATACAGATGACACGTTCCAATTCCTTGCAGCATTATTATAATCTGCGTGTTCTTGCAATTATGCAACCACTATCGTTACAGATAATATTTTCTTAATTATATTAATATTTGTGCAAATATGTCATGTATGTTGGTCACATTATATATATACCATCTTGTAAATCTTAATAATTATTACATTTACCGGCAACTTTATACATATATATTTTTACATTTGTTTCCATGTACGTCTTATAATGTGTGTACGCGCCTATGAACGGGCTGGTCCCGGAGATATGGCGCTATAGAAATGCTAGTAATAATAATAATAATACCCAACATATTTCTTTAAATGGTTCCCTAGTTAGAAATGTGCCTTGTGTAGAATATGTTGACTTAGTATTAAAGCGACCTGTAACCCGCTGCCATCCTCTCAAGCCAAGGGTGGTCAAACTATTACACTTGGTATATTCCCAACAAAAATTTGCGAAGTTCGCTTAAACGATGGCACTTCGTCCAAATTGTTGGCTTCGCCGGTCACGATTGTGGGGTCCAGGCGACATCAAAGAGCGATTACAGACAGTTCCTGTTAGATCGTTAGGCAGACTGCCTCCCCTATTAGCTGGTGTTTTAGTGTTTACGACACGTACTTGAATGCTTTGTGTTCAAGATTACTGAACATTCTTCAGGATAGTTCGTTTTCAAATTAGAAACTTTCATTTTTCATATCCAAGAATCATGTTAAATTACCTGGTAAAGGCTTTCGTTGACGTGTCACGCCGACTTCATCAGTACCTATGACGCTGAATGACGTCATCGTACACGTGAGGCAGTTCGTAATTGCCCTCGTCTCTGTTGATGGGTGTTTTGGTTTTTCTGATCCAGATGGCTTCTTTGATATGCCGAATCCTTCTGTTGGGTTCTTTGTCTACAATTTTCACTCCCTCCCAGTCTATGATATGGTTTTCAGTTGTCGTATGGTCTGCAAGGGCGGATTTATTGATGGTAGACATAAATCTTTTTTCCCGCTCCTTGTGTATTTCTCATTTTTCGTGTTGTCTACGTCCTTTCTGTGTTCCTCCAGTCTTGTTTTGAGTAGTCTTCCTATCTCCCCAATGTACTCAGCACCACAATTCTTGCACGGTATTTGGTACACCAGTTCGCCCTCTTCTTCTAGCTGTACTTTGTCCTTGGGATGTACCAACAGTTGCCTGAGGGTGGTGTGGTGACGCATGGCCGTTGCTACTCCATACTTTTTTAGTACTCGATGTACTCTCTCTGAGACCCCCTCTATGTATGGGATGACTACTTGGCTCCGATAGTTTTTGTCCTTAGTCTTTTTGTTGGGTCTTTTTCTTCTTACTGCTATCTGTCACCTTTTTCAAGGCCCAAGACGGATAGCCACATACTCTTAGAGCTCTTCTCAGGTGTTCCACCTCTTCTTTCTTGTCCCCCTCCTCCGAAGTTATTGTCTCACACCTGTTCATAAGGGTTCTGACAACTCCCAACTTCTGATGTTTGGGGTGGTGGGATGCAAAATTCAGGTATTGGTCAGTGTGCGTCTTCTTCCTGTACACTGTGGACTTCACACTGCCATCTTCCTTTCTGGTGAACTTTGCATCCAAGAAGGGCATGCTGTTGTTCTCTTCGTCTTCCCGCGTGAAAATGATGCTACCTGTGGGGTCTACAGTGTTCATGTGTTGTTGTAATTTCTTTGCCTTTTCTGTGTGTACCAGGCAAATTACATCGTCCACATATCGCTTCCAGTTTCTCGGTTGGCAATCGACTGGTGCTGTGGCTATGATTTTCTGCTCCAGGTCCTCCATGTACAGGTTCACGACAATGGGGGACACTGGACTGCCCATGGCTACCCCAAACTTCTGTTGGTAAATTTCTCCTCCAAATCTGAAGTATGTCGTCTCCAAGACAAATTTCAACAACTCCATGATGTCGTCTACGTTTATATTTGTTCTCTTCTTTAGTGTCTTGTCATTCTCTAGTCTTTTTCTGATGACTTTGCAAGCTTCTCTGATTGGGGTCTTCGTGAACAGTGACACAACGTCAATTACGAACTGCCTCACGTGTACGATGACGTCATTCAGCGTCATAGGTACTGATGAAGTCGGCGTGACACGTCAACGAAAGCCTCTACCAGGTAATTTAACATGATTCTTGGATATGAAAAATGAAAGTTTCTAATTTGCTTTGTGTTCAATTTGATAAGTTTACGGGCGAAACGTTCAAATGGCGAACAGTGCTTCGGGTTTACTAAATGAAATTTGGCAGGCAGTATACCTGTAACACATCTATTGTAATAGTGAAGTAATTGTTAATAAACTGGTATATCCCCCCGTCGAGCAAACACCATTACAATAGCTTGATCTCGACCACACAGTGGCGCCCTCCGGCGTGCAGTGGTGCACCACAACTTCAAATAACTATCCTTGTATTTTCTAATATTATACATTGACAATTGGTGGGTCAGAGGCAAATGGACCAATGAGACGAATGCACTTAGACAGATGCGAATAGGCCTAGGCGCTTCGGGGGAGATACACCTATAATGCTCAAACGTTAGCGTATTAATATGTAGATGAGGAACAGACGAGACACGTGCAGCCTTCCGTGTAGTTGTGACATTATCATTGACCAGTAATAAAGAAGTGTCATCTGTCGTTTTTACAGATGAACCTTGCATACAGATAACGATGATCCTTTCCTTGCAGCTTTAGTAAAACGTTTGTATTGATAGAAATGTATTTAACATTACTTAACAAGATTATCACTCAGAGCAAAACACAGATAGCAATTGAAAAATTAAGGCCGTCTTTGGTGCACCGAGAGTCCAACATTTGTGTGTATGATCTATTTGTATTCCGCCCTGCTGAGATATTTGTAAATTGTCACGTTTTCTTGCTGTCAGCAATTACACAGCCAGCAGATAAATTTTTCAATGTATTAACAACATTGTGACAGAATTAATACTTTCTAATACATAATCTACACTGTTCGTCCACTAACGTTACTCCGTGTCTCCTAGTTCGTTTATCTTTCTTAATTGAGAAAACAGATTCTATCTAGTTTCATAATCATGAGAACAGTTATATTTGTCTTATAGTATATCACTATACAATGACTTTGGTTATAGATAAAATGCAATGCATATCTCTAAATGCAGGTCTAGTTAGATATGTGCCGTTGTCAAGAATATTTTCTTTAAATATATATACGGTAGGCCGTTTCGTATTCGGCAGTGGGTTGTTAAGAAAGTAGCATTGTCTAATAACAAGGAAACGCCATATGTCACGCTCACATTGTCCACGTGGTCGTCCACCTTCTTGAAGGCGTCCTTGCCTCCGATGAGATCGCGTTTCCGACAGCTTGGTGGGCGAAATGGCGGCAACTGAGTCTGCGCCTTCAAAACATCCGTCTGTAAGTAAGTAAATAAGTCACTTTATTTAAATCACAAAGGATCTAGTACACACAATATAAGATTGTACACTAAACACAATTTTATGATGTACCTTTCTACTGTGGTCTCGCGGCTTTTTATTGCCGTCTTCTTGAGACTAAGCTGAAACTGATAGCATGTATCATTACTCTACGTACGTAGTGTGGATGTCTGATGGCAAACACAATGTTACATAAGCTTACAGTGTCGGTAGTCAGCATTGAGTACCTCCTCGTTATGATACATATGGAGGTCATATATTCCGTTATTACGCTAATATTTCATCAGCCAATGGTAAAACATAATATGATTGTATAGGAAATGGCCGTTACATTTATATAACTAGATATCGGTTGCACTGACTAACAAAAATATCCGTCCCCTGGTGGGACGCCCTGGTAGATGACGCTCGAGATAGTAATATTTACCAAATGTTAGAAAACACTCAGCATCGTTGCATAAACACACACACACTCGTCGTGTGTTCAAAATAACGAAGGTCGGAGAGAATGTGAAGTTCGCGTCCATCGATAGGTCCATGATAGTGTAGAATTGTCAAATACTGTTCGTACTGCTACCCTATTGGCATGAGGGTAGACATAAGCATTATTGTGTCAGCGTCTACTCCATGTCGCCAAGTTTATAACGCAGGGGCCGTTTTCACGAAGTATTTGCCTAGGTGTCGTAGAATAATCCCTGAAAGTTTGGCGCTTGAGGTTCAAGCCGTCTAAGGGGAAAACGTTAACCTACCTGCATACGCAAGCTCGAATATAAGTAGATTACGTATACTGCATTGTCGGAGTGGTATAGATACCTTCACGTCATCACCACTATCTTTCTCCATGTCGGCGTCGAAGTTGGCCGTCAACTATTTCAGTCGATACTGTCGTCACGCTCTTGGTCGATACCCGTCGACACCCCTATGACGAAATTAAATCGTATCTACAACTCTCGAAAACTGTTCTGGCTTGTAGCATGGATCATGATCTGGCGATAGAGTTAGGTATATAAATAGATATCGTATTGAATTTACACTTCAACATTCCTTCTATACACAACAACCAGGCATTTTAGTTCAATAGAGTTCGCGTACACCTGTCTAGCGAACCCTTAATATGCACCTGGCTTCAGATTGTGTTAGGCTTATGTCGCCCTTTTAAATTCCCTTGGGAAATATTAATTGACCACATAGAGTCCGTATGATAACATAGCACATGTCTTTGTTTAGGACATGCGTTGGACAGTGGAAAGGAGACACCAATATGTTTGTTTCAACTTTCCTGAACTTCGTTATGCATGAACTCACCTGCAATTAGCTTGTAAATGTGTGGATCCCGGTGTGTCAGCGTTGCCGATCTGATAATAAAACGTTGCAGTTCCAACCTGACATGCTGAGTATAACAAGCATAGGTTTGATTCTAAAGTGTATCGCTTCACAAAGGTCCAGCACTTTAGGGAAGATGAGAAAAGTTATCCTACTCGAGAAGCCGCCGTAGACCTTCAAGTATTCGCATATTGAGAGCAGTTTGCATTCATGTTCGATCAAGCGTTGCGCGTGCTTTGTTAATTAATGGTCAGACGGACGGTGTGTTTACCCTGCCATTGTATTGCGCATGCGCAATGGTGACGTCTTGTGTTGATTAACACTAGCCCTATATAGGTTAGTGTGTCACATCTGGTCATTGCTGGCATATCCACAACACCGATATCTGATTTCCACCGACGCATAACGAATTATATGAGGGAAGGTTGGCTGTTATGTAGTCATGCAGACACGCAGGCATACGCGCATGCACGCACACAAAGACACGCACGCATGCACACACAAAGACACGTACACATTTACGTGAATGCCTTATAAAACACGAATTCAAACCCTGGTACTCCAGAAAGTAGACTACGTGACACTACTGTGAATGACATGTCCGGATTAAATTCCGATAATATCAGAAGGGATATACGGTGCACATCTACGCCAATGCCACCGGCGAATGTGCTGTGTTGTGTAAACTGCGGTTATGGACGGCCAACTAGACTTGGTTACCCAGAATCCGTGTCGTGATGTCACATATTTGGGGCCGGATCATTAACAGGACTGCTCACTGAATTACCCCCAATTGGTGAGAGATGGTAATTTGTTGTTTCGAGCGTATCGGTAAATGTTCAAGGACATTGTTCCTTAATAATTATCCTGCATGTCTTTGTCTCTCTGCACCTGTCTCTCTCTGCCTCTGTTCCCCGGTCTCTCGTCTCAATCTCTGTATCTCTGTCTCAACCTCTATCTCTGCATACAGGGCTGCATGTCTGTAAGTATGTATGTATGTAAGTCTGTATGTATGTATGTGTGTGTGTGTGTGCGTGCGTGTATGCGTGTGTGCGCATGCGCATGAGTGTATGTATGAACCCTTCCTTCCCCCTCTCTCTCCCTCCCTCAACAATTGGGAAACTTACCTCACATTCCCGAAAATTAAATAATAGTGCAAAGCAATTGTTGACAACAAATAAAAGCTTAGACAACGTCCACATATGCAACAGAGTAGTACGTTCGTTCCTACTTACTAACAACTCACAAGACTGAAACGTCACACGATCACGTGATATTGAGCGCCATCTGTTTATTGGTGTAGACAGCACGTCAAATTAATTCCTACTATAAATAAACCCACTCGGGTTTTCCTGCAATTGGCACTTTATACATTCATCACTAAACATTGCGTCCGACAGACGCGTAGACTAAGCGTCCAGTCAGCATCAGTCGCGCTACAGTCGCCGTCCATTCGACTGTGCGTCTTCTATATGGTGCACGGAAATTGAACTAATAATCCCGTTTAATAATTGTGAACACAATGCATGAAGAGAAACGTTAGCTATCGCCACCAACACGACCAAAGCGATACACAGTGGTCATTCTGTGTCAGGCGATGTGCAGATCACTTAATTATATACAACTCTTACTACCATGAAGGAGCTATACCAAGCAAGGTTGCCGTGCGCTAGACAGGAAGTGATGCGGTGACTTCTTTTTGGCTTCACTTCCTTGTTGCGTCTCTCATTTTTAATCTAAATCACTATTAATAAGTGCTGCTACTTAAAATAAGTTCTCGCATTATTCACGTTTGTATTCATACACATTGCACACGCGTATGTAATGCCGACTTTTCTTGTATTAATTCTCTTGTAGACTAAGTCATGATGTGCGTAGGAAGTTGGCCCCAACAACTGACATGAAGGCAAGTGGTTGTGAAAATATCCGTGTGCGGACGATTGTGTTATATTGCATGCATACCAGTGTGTGCGTGTGCATGCGTGTATTCGTGTATGTACATATAGGAATCGCGGCAGACATACACTGGAAGAACTACACAGTGGTCATTCCTTTTGTTTGCAATGTGGACGGAAGATGCTACGGTCAAGAAGCTCCGACCCTGGCAACTTTGAGGAATTGTTCCTTTACATTTTTATACACAGGAAAGCGTATATATATATATATATACGTATATATGACACGTACCACTTGTGCGTATGCATGTCGCCATTCGTGCTGTCTGAATTCACAAAGTTATTTCATCCTAACACGAACAATAACGGCACTTCAGTGTCGCTAACAGTCCAACTATTAGCCAGCCTTTAGGAACGTCAACTGCACCGCATTATCACTCACACGTCGGCAAAAGAATTCGGCCTTATGCAACTAGAACACTAAATGCGCTTAATTATCGTTCCTATTTCATTCACGCATCTGATCAGGCGTGGTCCGCGCGTCGACCGACGAACGCACCCTAATATCGCTCACACGTGGCGTCCCGGAACGAAGTCGGCCTTCTGCAGTTGGAAGGGGCGCGTTTCCTTGCCGCGGAGGGCGGCGAGCAGCGCGTGGCCCGAGTAGAAGATACCAAGCCCGGCGCAGATGAGGCCTAGCGTGATGATGGCAACGTCGATGGCCTTTTCATACCAGCGCAGCGAGTAGCGTTTGATGCTCAGGTGGAAGTAGCACGGCCAGATGAGGGACAGCATGTTGCCGGTGACGCTGCCGATAAGGCCCATGAGGATGGCGAAGTGCGGCAGGAAGATCGCCATGACGAGGGTGAACCCGACGAGGCCCATACGCAGCACGACGGCCCACACCTTGAGCGCGCCGCTGCCCGTCGCCGCCGCCCCCGGGGCGCAACCCCCGTCCTCGAAGCACGGCGGGCACACCGAGCCGCTGAAGAACCGGTCCTGTATGAGCTCGACGGCAGCGAAGAACGGCAGCGGGTAGGACAGCAGCGCCTTGACAACGAGGAACAAGTTGACGAGCACGCGCATCGTCACGTTCGGCAGGTTGTTCGTGATCACCTCCTTCGTGTCAATTCCCCACGTCAGGAAGCCGATGTAGGAGAAGCCGGCCTTGAAGACGGCCGCGGCGATGTGTGTCCAGTGCAGCATGCAGCGGAACCGCGTCCGGTCGACGAGATTCCCCTCGAGCGTCGGCAGGAAGATCTGCGACGTGTAGCTGAAGACGATGATTCCGAGAGAGATGGGGAAGGTCCAGATGTCGATGCGGATGAGTACCTCGTTCCACTTCCACTCGGCGGCGCGCGTGAAACAGTACAGCAGGATGATGGCGTTGATGAACATGTGCGCCACCGTGCACCAGAAGCTGAGCAGGGAGACGCGCTTGAGCGTGCGCAGGAAGGCACACGGCAGCAGCATGGCGCTCGCAAGCATCGTCCAGCTGCTCAGGTCCAGGGGCGTGTTCGGGAAGCTGCCGATGAGAAGGTCGCCGCACTGCCGGGGACAAAGACACACACATTGGGGCCTGCGACGGCATGGGTGTGGGCTTGTGTTGAGTTTGGGGCTCCTGGTGTGCAATGTAAACTAATACTACAGAACTTCGCTTTATAGTCACCTCGCTATTCAAGCCACTTTTCCACAGTCCTAAGGTGATATGGGTCTAAAAGGATAATAAAAGAATCCTTAGTACAGGAGTCTTCAAAACACCTTACCATTTAAACTTTGCATAAAATATACAAAAACGATACAAAAAAACAATCAAATTATCATAAATACAAACATGGGAAATTTACTTGTCGATTTGAATCATGTTGATATCAACAACACTGTTAACACAATCACTTATTTAATAAAATAACTAATACACTGTAGCATGGAATGGCAAAACTACAGACGGACTACTGATTGTGTGACTATCATCAATGGCCTACTCCACAACAGTGTTATCGTAACATCACCAACGGGATGAATTTAACGCAATTCTAGCAACCGCCTTCAGATACGAAGACAATGAGAGACCGTGCGGTAACACTGGGACACCGTTAACGTACATGTACATATACATATAACCAGATGAACATTCTACCTGCACATACGTACACGAGCACGCACGCACCAACTGACATATGGGAGGGTGGAGCAACATTGTGTTTCGACTAGGAAGTGGAGACATCTACCCGTGCAGTGGCACTGCACGGGTAGATGTCTCCACATCAGAATGCGGTAATGCACGTAATCTTGCATTGAAAGAACGATGTGCCACTGCACGGGTAGATGTCTCCACTTGTTAGTCTAAACAAAGCTTGTTTAATTTTCCCCGGTGGTTCGCTTTGCCGCAGCAACCCATATTATTTGGGTTCATCGATTAATTAATAGGTACGAGTTACACATCACCACCGTTTCTCAAGCGTCTTCTGTACTCAATATATGTTTATCAGCGGGAAAAACTTGGCTGTTTAGCATTTGTTCATGGCCCGTATTTAGACATTATGGTGATTTTCGGACACGTAATATTCATGACCGGCAATATGTGAAGTATTGAGGACGTGGACGATAATACGTGAAACAAAACAAACACTAAAGTACACTAATGCCGATTACGGACATCCTCGGTGACAAACGCTGATGGTGCACTGATGTAATCAGTAACACTGCAGTGACAAAAACTGATGGTGCACTAGTGCAAATTGGTGATAACCCAAACGACAAACACAAAAGGTAATCTAGTGGCGTTCGATTAAATTCCAGTGGAAAAAAAAAAGATCGATGACACCCCTGGGGGTAAAGACCGAAGGTGCACCGATCGTCCTACTGGACGCTAAGCGCGAGTGATCGCTACCGCCCGACTGACCCGGGCGCCTCTTCAGCAAGAGCATGTGGTCGTACCAGCAGCACGTACAGGATGCACGTACCAGCAGCACGTACAGGATGCACGTCATGAGCAGCTCGATGATCTGTGCCGTGTAGACGATGCGGCCGCCGAAGCGAGGTCCCCATACCTCCTCCGCCACGGCCACGTACGTGTTTCTCACCCTCTGCCGTTTACCCGTCACGGCGTTCTCCTCGTACAGACAGTCGACGAGGATCTCACCCGTGTAACTGCGTGGGGCAGAGACAGCGAGACATCATGACGGTTCTAGGAGTGTACACTAGTGTGTATGATACTCCATGTTATAAATCATATGGTGTGTGTGTGTGTGTGTGTGTGTGTGTGTGTGTGTGTGTGTGTGTGTGTGTGTGTGTGTGTGTGTGTGTGTGTGTGTGTGTGTGTGTGTGTGTGTGTGTGTGTGTGTGTGTGTGTGTGTGTGTGTGTGTGTGTGTGTGTGTGTGTGTGTGTGTGTGTGTGTGTGTGTGTGTGCATCTGCATTTAATTTAATATAATAATATATTTATTTATTATTTTTATAGTTTAAAAACTACACATTATAATTTATGGTTATTTATCTTTACAATATTTTGAATTTATTTGTTAACCTAATCTAACATTATTGTAATTAGTACAATTTTCTTACAAATTCAGGCACGTTTTGAGGTGTGTTTACGCAAAGATAAATTGCAAAATAAACTAATAACAATATAAAACATTGTCAGTTTGTGGCTGCAGCCGTTGCCACACGGCCAAACGGGAACGGTTGTTTGCCGTCGGGGGATTCAATTTACGGTAGAGTGAAATAGTATCCGATTAGGGTTTTATGTTGAGAGACACAAATAACACAGCGTCCCTCGAGCGGTTTCTTACACGAAGCACAACAAAGTAGGCAATACAATACAGAAAGCGAGTTAAACATTTGGGAAATGGATGATAATTTCACCACGAAGGCGGGCGTTTCAGGCCCGTAGCCAGCTTTACACAATGGGGGGTTCATATTTTCCCAATTCAGACTCCAGGGGGTGCCACAAGTTCATGTGGGGTTATATTTTTTCACAATGTAGAGGGCCCCACATGGTGGCTCATAATGCAGAAGGTTACATTTCTGTTTTGAAGAACATTGAAGTGGGTGTGAGATTGGTGGACCAAGTGGTTTCGTCTTATATTCTTTCATCTTATAGACAAACACCACATTTACATTCCCAGCAGGCCCATAACGAGGTCGTTTTGGGAGGCGTTTTCAGACAAAGTGGGACTCATATTTGGTCTGTGGAAATTTGTCCCATTTTGTTGCCTGATTAAGCCTAATTTACACCCAATTGTATTCATAAAAACCAACAAGCAGTGATAGTATATTGTTAATATAACTGAATTATTTACTCGAAACCCGTCACCGTGTGGGCAATTGTTTTTAATATGTTCATATTAATATAATAAACGAGGCACCGAGGAGTGTGGGGGTGTCCAAGTTATTTTTCAGAATAAACAGTTAAAGTGTGACATTTACAATTTGGTTTTCACTCAATTAATACATTATATTGATCTGATCTGATGTGCAAAAGTTCCATAATTTATCATAAACATAATGTTAGTAAATTAACAAACCTTTATAAAACATGCCTTGTAAAAAGAAGATTAGACAAATGATTGTCCTCTTGTGGAATTTGAATTAAATTCTAGGTGTCAAACAGTCAAGTATTTGAGATCTACAAACATGCAACTAGCAACCACAGTATTTCGGCTACAGCCACACAATTACATTATTTCTCATCAGCACGCACATTAAAAAATATGTGAAGATAAACTTTATTGTGTATTGGTTAAATACAATTATTAATCGAAATTCGCGTTCCACCGCAAAATTATTATTTGTGTTAAGCCAGATGAATTTGTCTACCGGGTTTGCAGCTTGTAAGAAATACATTCACTACACATCTTAAGTTGTTGATTGTTGAGAATAGCCTCTTTGACAGTCGGTAGTTACCTTAATCAGCATACTAAAAATAAAAAGCCGCACCTCTTGTTTACTTTTTTTAACAAAGTTCTGATGAGAAATCATGAATTATTTTATATATGGCTTATTTTATGTGCTCATAATTGTTAAATCATCGTCACCCCGTTCATTCCTTGTATTACATAGTTGTAATGCTTGAACAATATCCAACAGCTTTTATGAGGGGGTGAAAGCTTTTGAGAAACATGGAATTAAATTAGTGGTTCACATTTTAAAGATGCAATTTTGAGGGGGGGTTCATATTTTTGAGAAAGGGGGTTCACAAAAAGGGGGTTTCACGTGAACCCCCCCTGGCTATAGGCCTGCATTTATAGTTGGTGGCATTCGTTTTGCATTACCATTCCTATATTTACCTGGCCCAATCAACCCAATTTGGTGATGTCAATATAATATTACCAGTTCTCGAGTCAATGTATCTTGCATTTTGAAGATTCTGTTTAATGTTCAATAACCAATTTCTGTTACATATTCAATATATCTATAGCGCGACCCTTTAGCTACAGAGGAGGCGATATTTGTGCGACCCGCCTTCCGGACGACTAGATGATAAATGAGGAACAGTTAGTAATTACAAGCATAAATCAATATTGCCAATAAACCAATACCGTCTTAATGATTATTGTTCATTCGCTAGACGGCGCCACCACGCACACCATTTATTTAGAGCAAACAGAAACATTTATTATCAACATTCTTACACAATCGATCACGTGTGTTCATTTCTAAAGTTCCAACGTGTATGGTCAACCAGTTAAGACCTATTTTATGCAAACTATTATTATATGGGCGACGGAACGGGTGAGGCTTGAGAGAGTTTAGCCGCCAATATTTTATGAATTTTGTGCATGTTTTGGTAATCGTCATCCAAATTGCAGGGGCTGCAACTACAGCATTTCGTGGTTGATCTCTGGAAATATCCAACAGCACCCATCCCAGTCTTCGGACGTCATGTCCGGTCAAATTGTCAAAAAGCACCGTGCACAATCTCCAATGAATGCGATTAACTAATTATTATCATACTATTATTATGGTTTACATGTTGACCGATTGTTGTTTATTTGGATAAAAGCATCTTAACAGAAGGTTCACCTACCAGCATATATAGGCGACAAATACCATTGCGAAGATCGCCCAGTAGCCACCCTCCAACACCGCGTACGGGAACGTCACGATGAACATGCCCTGAAGCCGACGAATATGCTTATCACTGACACATCTTCAACATAATAACCTATCTTGAATTTTGCTACGTCAACACATTTCAGAACGGATAATTGTTTTACAATGTACTAATGTGCTTCTGTCGTTTTACAGCATCTTGTTTCGTTAAAAATATATTTCCATACAAAGCATGTCATTGTCGTGAACTTCATATCTTAACATTTTAGAAAATGCACTTCTTTGCCATCTAAGAACAGACTAATTGCACGACATATAAAGATCTCTTTGTGACAATTACTAACCACAAAATCACACGATAAAATCCCCTGTAGACCCCCACATACCCTTTCAACTTGTGGGGTCTGCCAACAAAAATTGCACCTTATCGTTGCGCCCCGGTTGTGTCACCAACATAAACAGGTGGATGGAGATGATTCGAAACGAGTCGACGTTAGTTGTTCCCAATACAAGGCGCCGAGAACGAGCTCATTTAAGAATGAAATTGCAGGAGAAAGCGAGACGAGCAGGAACACCCGTCTGAGTTGATTACTTTCGCACGTCACTGACATTTCTGTGACTTCGTGACTTGCCTGTATTGCGTTCGTCACGTTCCAGCCGGCTTGCCATTCCGTGATCTTGTTCTTGTCAGACGCCTCGTCTCCGTCCACGGGTGTCGCTTGATCGCCAGACACCTGCCGGACAGGTCCGCGGATATGTAGTACAAGATTCAAACACATAGGGACAACTTAACTACTAAAACGCTAAACAGAGAACCATTGCACAAAGATAATGGGCTGGTAAGGAAAATCCATAATTAATTCGTTATTAAATTTAAGTAGTGTTTCTCAGAACACAGTGAGTTCCGGTGGCGCGCCCTGGTGTCAACAGTTTCCAGTATACAAGATCATTGGTGAGGAACGAAATCTATTTTAAAGAGCAAAACTGGGCTTATGAGGTCATAAGAAGATTGTCATTGAAACAGTCCCCCGATTGCTCAAAACTTGTTTTTTTTCCGATAACAACTACAAAGTTTAACGTACTTCAGCATTTTGGCTATGATCGGTAGTGTTCGTCTGGAACTGAACTGTGGATTTCAATGTTTGTCTTCTTGCCAGGTGATGTAGCGAGCGGGCTATCCCACACTAGAGTTCCTAAAGATTAGGCCTCCACATTGTAGTCGAAGCGTTGAAGGAACTTAAACGTCACAGTTGTGATCTCAAGAAAATTCGATTACATTTATTTTCCAACTTGATCAACAGTTTCACCAACAAACTTATTCAGGAACTGAGTGACCTTAGCCACGTAAAACGCATAAAAGAATGTGGTTTAGTAACCGTAAAAACAAGTGCAACAACAAGAGACCACGTAGGAGTTTGAATGGGTATGAAAATATTGATATACAAGCTGAATTACTGCGGTGTTGCACGGCAACAAAAAAATTCACTTGAAATGCCTAGTACACATGTCAACGGTAACGGCAAAACCTCGACGGAAAGTGTATTCCGCACACATGGCGCGGTAATCCTCGACGGGATGCAAATTGTGACACAATCCTAGTCACAAGAACAGTCTGTGGACTGTACAAAACGTGCGGTCAAGAGAAACGCAGCATATTCAGCCGGCCGATTTTCACCTTGTTTCCACGTAATATGTATCAATTGGTCGCATAAAAAACAACACAATTTGTGTTTTTCTTTTGTAAATATAATTATTCACATTTTGTTCCATTTACAACATTAGAATACTGAGCTGTTCATTAAATACAATGATATTACTTACAACAAAATAATTTACACAAATTAGCTAAATTACCCAACTCCGTGAAAATCAAATGGCCAATTTAAAGTTGTAATTTAAAATTGTCATTGACATCCCTATCTTTGTACATGTGCAAGTTGACGTAACCACAAAACAACAGCGGTGATTGGTCAAAAAGTAAATTTTCCGTGCGGTAATTTTGAGAAAATCGGTTTTGTTTCGATTCTCGATAGTATTCCGTCGAGCAGTTTTACCGTCGGGCGAATTACCGCCGTATGTGTGCTTGTGTTGTGCTATTTCTATTAGAGCGATTTTTATTTTGCCGCTTTCCGTAGAGGTTTACCGTTGCCGTCGACTGGTGTACTTTGTCTAAAGATCAAAGACATTTTAAGATGCCCATGCATAGCTACAACGTTACTATATAAAGCCACGCTGACGTTTGTTGCTTGGCAACTCTGCCAGAAATAGCGCGCGCTCTCCGTATCTCCTACCGTTGAATGCCAACACGTGCATCTGCAACAGGGGCCCAAGATCCCTATCCCATCGGGGTTCCCCGGATGAAATAAAAAAAAACTCAAAATCTACGAACCACCCTAACTGACCCGCTAACAAGCCTATTGAATCTTGTTGAATCTAGTTAACGTCTTCATTAAGTATCACGCCTATAAATGAATACGTGTCTAATGATTTTGAAACGGCACTACTTTTCGGGAAATTCTTGCACCCTGAAAACGTTGTTTATGAAATGTGTGTACTGTACAGTACCTTTTGCACATTTACGAACTGTGTTAAACTCAGGTTCGAAACATTCAATGCCCAAATATAAACCTGACCGTTTTCATAATGTATGTATTTAAAATAAGAGGTTCAAATGTGAAAATATCAACCAATGACAAGAGTGTTTCGAACCTAGGTTCAAAACGCTACCCTCCCGTTTTGAAAGGGGGGGTATTTGGAATGTCCTACACCAGCTTAAGACTTCATTATTCATCCAAACAACCTGAATACCTACATTCAGTGTTAACCCCTGCAAGAAAGCCCATACAGCTTCGTTCGGCTGGTTCCAATCAAGTTTTTTGTTTTCATAGTTAAAACGACCGCTGGAATTTGAGCCTTCGGTTGCCGCGCCTACTTTGTCGAACTCAATCCCTGTCAGAGTTAAGTCAATAGAAAATATAGTTTTATTTTGCCGTCATCTAAAAACCTATGTTTTAATACTGCATATCCTCCTTAGCTTCTTAGCAACTTCTCCCATCTGTTGATGACTTCTGCTTTGTATAAAGTCGTAATTATGAGAATGCTTAATCCTTTGGTTTTGTTGTGCCACTTAGCTTGGATTTTCCTAGGATATTGGCGCTAGAGGAGTCATTTGTATCACTAGTAGTAGTAGTAGTAGTAATAGTAGTAGTAGCAATAGTAGTAGTAGTAGTAGTAGTAGTAGTAATAGTAGCAATAGTAGTAGTAGTAGTAGTAGCAATAGTAGTAGTAATAGTAGTAGTAGCAATAGTAGTAATAGTAGTAGTATTGTTATTAGTGTTATTAGTATTGTTGGTACTTTTCACATATTTCAACCACGACGTTGGACCTAAGTGTGAGAACATATTTATGACACCTTTTCGTCACTGCAGGAATGTCTATGACCGGCAGCGTCTCCGTTGGGGATCGACGACATCTCCGTCGACTCGTTGTTGGCGACATCGTCGTGGAAACGGGCGAACTGGAAGCTCTCCTCGTCGCTTCCTCCGCGGAAGGCAGAGCGCACGACCCGTAGGGCGCCGCTCACGTGTCTGTTCATTGTCGAGGTGCTCGACTCGTCCCCGCTAGACCGGCGCTCGTCGCTGCTAGAGGTTCTGCCTTGCCCTCCGCTAGGTTGGGATCGAATGCAGCGACATCTGCAGCGACACATATATGTAAATGATTACGTATTCGGACACTGTGTTTTCGGATGCCCTAATATTTACAACAAAAATATTGTTTTATTTGTTGTATGTTTTGGACACCTGTTATTTAAAATGTCCATATGCATACAGTATATCATGACTGTATGTCTGGGATCAACAGTCTTCTTTGTACAGTATGTTTTCGGACAGCTCAGAATATACGTATATATACGTGTTCTAAAAGATGCAGTCATTACGGTAAGATATGTAATTCGCCAGACTGGTGACTTCGAATAATTCATATTTCATGGTTAAGTTTACCGTTTTATTCAGTAATGGTTCTGCAGTTTGCAAATGTCTATACCAGACTGACCATTAAACAGCACACAGAAGATGCCATGAAGGAAAAGTATCGCAAGAGGTTCAGGAATCAGCCATCACAGATCACATGACACAACAGATTCACATTGGCATGGTGCCAAGTTTGAAGGCAGGCAGTACGCCTGGAGGACAATGGATATAAATGAAGCCATCTGGAAACCGAAAGACATTATGAATGGAGGTGAGTGTCGGTACCGACTCTCACATGTCTAGGACGATCTTCCGATGAACCACCGAGGCCGCTGCCAGGGGCACAAACCAACGACGGCCCTGCGTAAAATGAGTACAGCGGCCCCGTCTAGCGGACGTCTGTCTGGTGAAGACAACTGAAAGCTGCAGAAACTCTACAGAAGAAAAATATAATATTTAATGGTGACTGTGAAATAAGAAAACAGTAAAATTACAATTGTATGTCGTTTTTGACGTCAACTTTGGTAATGTCGTGAGGGGAGTTAGAAAACACTCAACAGTTTGCACTCAACTAAAGCATCGCTTCTGTGACTTCACACAATGACACGGAAGTGTCTATGAGATACAGTGCATTCAATATACATGCTGTTCACACTTGATCCAGTGTAAATAAATATCGTGAAATAATAACCGTGCCAGCAGAAGCTTTTAGGTCTAAAACATTCCAACGTCCAAGCATTCAATCGATGAATGTATACAAAACATTAATTATTCAAACTTCCCATTCCTATACATTGACGTGTGTTTATGATATACATAGTCATGATGTTAAACAATGCTGTTCTGCAATCAATGCATACTGAATATTTGTTCACAAGTCCCCTTATGTGCGTAGCCAGTGCCTGATTAACCACGGTACGACGCGTTCAAAATGTCGTGAGTCCGTGACATGGCTATCAGAAATGACAAGTTTGGCTGAAAACATCCCCACCAGTTATAAGAACCCTCTATATAACGAACGAGTGGTAGGGGGACATTTGGATCATTGTGATGAGAGTTGTTATATGGCGCCTTCACTGAAGTCCTCAATGTGCTCGCTTCGGATACAGACAAGACAGCGAAAGCGTCCTCCGAGGTTTGTGACCGTTTTGATTTCTCAGTAACTTGACGGCGATGGAAGGCATTGAACCACGAGATATGCGACAGACTGCTTAGAAACCTGTGAAACTTTACCCGTCGGCTCTCTGGATAACAGTCTAGGGAATGAACTGAGCCCGTTCGGTGGACTTGTGAAAATCTGGCAGGCAACCAAGAGCATCACACCTCACGATGACGTGTCAGATGTTAATCTCAGTGATTCTTACGTTGACAATTAGTACCTGAGCGGAAGGGGTGAAACTGATCAAGAATATGTACCAATATACAATGACAGACTAGTTCATCTAACTATTCTCAATATAACGGAATGGGATATCCTACGTCGTACTAAACTTGACAAGATTGTGTCGGACATCAGTGCTACCAAACCGTACATGCAGTTTGTCAATGTTTAAGAAAGTTCAAATGACATACAATCGGATCTAACGATTCACATGATCACATGATCACATCTCTAGAATCGTTTTTTGCATATCGCTCTCGGTTTGTTCAGGAAAACCAATGGAGTCCCTATTTTACGCAATGTTTGTTTGTATATTATATGTTATGTCATTGAAGGATGTAATGTCTTGTTTGCCACAATGCGTTGCATTTTCTTATACGTATGGGTGTACGTATGCTCAAACAGATGAATAATGGGGTTACATGCATAGTTAATACCACGCGGTAATGACCGCCACAAAACGTTTATACGAGACCCTGTCATTATTAATCAAACACTGTATTTAGTTCGATCTTCGTGAAACAGCAGGGGTAACTAGACCAACGATGTACAAATGTAGCAGCATAAAAATCCAAACGTGCATTTACATAGTAATATTATTACATAGTCCCTCCTGTTAACCGGCATCTTCTCTCAAGCCAAGGATCGTGCAGTCGCAATAAATAACTGCTACATATGAATTTGCAAAGTAATGTAAAATGTCATCCACTTGCCGGATGAAACCACAATGTATCAATCGCTCATGCCAACAAGGGGGCAAAACAGGATTTATTTAGGATTTACAATATTCTTCGTCGCATTGTAATATACTATCAAAATATATTGGTATATATGTCATGGGATATAATCGATACGGAATTCAGCAAGTTTAAAGAATTCATTTTCTGGGGTAGCGTGCCAGACGAACAACTGCGTAGAACAGCAAATCGACGTTCCAACTAACATGGCGGCCAGTGCTGCCACCAACGTCACGACGCACATTGTGTAAGACCTACATGCAATATATGGTGCCTAATATAAAGTTTTCTGCACTACTGTCATTGATGTTATACAACGGATTGTTCAATATGATAGTCATACGTACAGAGATCGGGTAACCGACATTGTGATGTACGGAGGTGGGGCTTGTTCACGTCATCTACTTCTAATATATAATCTACTTCAGCAAACATGAGAATATCCCGCACATCTTCTCAAAATCTTATCACCTGGCAACCAAGCCATATCGTATGCAGTATTGACGTCACAATGTATTGAACTTTGACGCCTTTCGTAACAATGCAAATTTGGAGGCATGTTTTACATTTTAATCCTCCATGTCGTGTCAGCGAAGTATTCTTGGTATTGCAGCTAAACGCTAATTGACATTTCACGGCACATCCACGTCAATGTGTGATAGTTTATACCCGCAACTAGAATCGATATTTTGTTTGGCGCCGTCCCATCAATGGTATGCGCGCAGGGAACAGACTACTAGTCGACCGAAACAAAGACTGTCCGTTGCGACCGCAGGTTATAATTATTGTTTTGGTGGCTAGCGCAACACACGGCATTATGTCGCGAGTGGACATTATGCTTGTTAGATCAGCTGGACGTCGAAACAAGCTAGCCAACCATTTGCGAACGCTTCCCTGGGGAAATTATCCATCACCCAGATTACCGCAGCTGGAGAACCATTCCTCGTGCTAGCTGCACGAATGAAGTCACACATCCGCCTACTTTTCCTACATTGCGTGTAATGTGCTCTAGCTGTCGCTGTTTATAATATTATGTAGAAACATTATACGGCTTCGAACGAAGGTTTGCAAGCGGTATTCGCCTATTATTATACGAAGGGCAAGGAGATGAAACCATCCGGGTCAAAGTTAGTACTTGTTTTGAACACGTTTTAAAGATGGCACACTAAACAACAGTATATAGGGAATCGTGTTTCTGTTGTATTGGGCATTCTATTGGGCGCCACCGCTATGCAGGATTTCACAAAATTATGTCTACATTTTGACAACCAGGTGATATAAAAACATGGCTGAATTAACTTTTCCTACGTTTTCAGATGTAGACAATTTTTTTTAAGACGTAACTGTATACGGCCATAATTATTATGTCTGAACTACACAAAACGGGCCTATCGCATCCACGAAGGCCTACTATTACATTGAGATGAACTTGCGAAACTCCGTTGGAGCAAGCGAGATGTTAGACGGGACAACAGTTGGTTCGCACTGGACCGTTATTCCTGCAGACCACATATTTCAACATGATTTGTTGACATCTAGACTGACCATAGCATGGAATGTGTAGTTTGTTTCCTGGCATGTGAACATACTTGCACTTCGTCGTGGCCTAAAGAATTTGGTGTGTACTGCTCAGACCTCAGAACGTTAACAAATTCACCTGCTTTGTCAATGAAACAGTAGGATGACACAGTCTCACGACCAGTAAGGCCATGAGCAGCCAGTGTTCCCCAGGCCTCTACGATTTCTGTAATACGTGTTGATGTCCAGGACCCTTCGACCTTAAACTACCCAAACCATTGAAACATTGCATGCACTGCCTTAAGGAGAAAATGCAAGAATAGAATGACGATACCGACAGCACCCGCGGCTACCAAGGAACATTTCATTTTTCGAATTACATGGAACAAGCTAAACATTTCAGGCTGACGTAATATATGGGCCGTCTAAACCAGCGGTTCTTCACCAGTTTTGGCTAAAACCTAAATTCCGTTCGCGAATATATATCACACTGGTCGTTTTATATTCATGCAACACTTAATATAAATTATTCGTCTAGCGTGCATCTAGTACCGGCAAGCGTGATAAACAGGACAGTTCGGGTAGTCACTGGAGCCTCTTGGCGACCCACACAAAATGGTTAATCCTCCAAAAATGTTGAATTAAAAACCGCAGGTCTACAGGTCAGTACATTATAACAGGGCGTCAAAATGTGGTCTTCAAAAAGTTGGTAGAAGCTACATCTGTGCATTAAACCTTATTCACTGCTTCTCATCAATTAAGCCTTCCTTCTAAAAAAGTGTATGTGTGTGTGTCTGCGTGTATGTTTGCGTATGTGTGTGCGTGCGTGCGTGCGTGCATGCGTGTTTGTAATATTATACATTACACCACACGAAGAACAACTCAATAATAATAAAGGATGAATCATAATAATAAGAAGAACAACAACAATATTTTGCGCCTAAATCGAGCCTCCGTGCTGACTAGATTACGTACGTCCGCGATACCTCAACAACGCCTACACGCAAGAGAATCTACGGCATCTCTCCGACCGACAGTGGGTAGTGCCCTTCGGCATGGCGTGACTAGCCAAACGAACACGGACAAAAGCAGCGAGTCAAAATGTCACAGAACCACATTTTAGACGTACGTGATTGTCATTTCAGCGGGGCATCTGTGTACAGTTACAATACGCCGAGATTTGCCCATTCGGGTGTTTTTCAATTGTCTTTCAGACTGTTTTCGTAGAATATATCCATTGACGGTAGTCCGTCATCAAAAAGACACGCATCTGAGATACAATAAGAGAGTCAACTCGAAACCATTCGTGGTGCCTCTGGTGTGTATAAAAAGACACTGGATTATAGAACGTTATATGCTACCGCAAACGGTACATATATATATATATATACGTTGATAAAATAACACTTACTACAAAGATTCGGTTACATGCAAGCCGAAAGGCTAGACTAGAACGTCAACCAGTTCCAACATACGATGATGATGATGACATCGCACCAACAACCACGCGTACCAATATTTAACAGAAATCACAACGCTACCACTAGAAGGCTAAACTCGGTCGATCCGACGTTTAGACGGATATGTGATTGTTTCGATTCAAGACAAAATATTCGCAGGATTTTGCTAGATTGCTAGAAGTAGAGTCTTGTTAATTCTTTTCTAAGTACATAGTTGCCATTCACAGGCAACGACGCGTGCCCTTAAGATACGAATAGTGTGTTATACACTATGATAAAAATTCGTGTTATCATAGCTAAGGCAAACCTAAATTCTCAGGATGCAAGACATGTCGGCCAACCGGCGATTAATAACACGCTACTTCGGGTTGTGTGTATTGTGTACATCCATGGAACGTGACAATGTGACGGAAATCATTATCATTTTGATATCATGCATTTACGTTTAATGATGATTTACTTTGTTTTAATGTGTTGTTGTAATTATCCGGTTGTTGCTTCTATATTCCCTCTCTGGGAACGGGGTGCGTGCAGTGCAACGCCAGCAGCGTCATTGCAGAAACATAAATCGGGTCAAAGCCTTAACATACGAAGAACCACGCCATCGTAACTGGCGTAACGTACGTGTGAGAGTTGGTGCTTTGATGTAGCCCATACAATAGGCCTAACAAATTATCTGTAGTCACACCCTTGAACGTTACGTTGTAGTAAGTAATGTTACATTGACATGGCATGTAACGATTCAGTTTAAACTGAGCTTATTTGTTCATCATTTATTTTACTTAATGTTCTCAATACTGGAGTGAATATGTTAACGGCATACTTACCGTCAAAACAACAAGCCAGAAACACTGTTAAAAATTTTAATGTTGCGCCCACGAAACACTCTGTATACAAACAATTCAAATAATAAACACACTCTACTGGCAGTATCGCGGAGGCAGACGGGGCTTACCGCAATTTCCTGGTATTGCTGTTTGACGGGCGGCACGTTTGAGTGATTAACACATCCAAGACCACAAATGGAACAAAATACGACTGATTCAACGCTAATATCGACCACAGCCCGTTTATATGACGATTCCGGGTAACGGTACAGACAAGGTCCATTGATACAACAACATACGATGTAAATACAAAGACGGCGACGTACAGCTCTCCTGCCGTCTGCGGAATTCCAGATGGCGAGACGCCAGTTAGCGCACAATCACAGCATCCGGGCAATTCGCTCTCATCGGTTTCGCAATCTCGACCGATCGCTCGAAACTAATGTTTCAATAAACTCGGCCAAATGACCGCGCGTTTTAATAAAGCGCTCTACACGAGACTGTGATCAACGACACTGTCAACGGTCGCTGGAAAATTTAATTTCGATACACTTATGCCAATGATCGATGCCACCAACGTACGTTGACGTCGGAAGCCGCGATCAGCACGATGAGTGCCGATGGAGGGGATTAATACTTGGAATTAATTAAAGTGTGCTTTCGTATAACGAAGTTTATTGGTCTTCTTGGTATGCTAGTTATCACCGTCGGCCTACGGTGACCCCATTGGAACTTATTATCATTACTCTACTACATACGGCAATACATTAAGGAAGTCTGTACTATTATAATATAGAGTGCCAGTGCCTAAATCCAAACATAATTTTACACATGCTTACGGTAACAAAACAGATTTCGTAAGTTCACGTGAACTGATTTATTTTCAATTTAAAACATTATATTTACATTCCGTGCATCTATGGTTTACACACTTCACTCGACGAAGATTCATATATCAATGAAGATGAAGCTACTATGTAGATGGGGTTACAAAGAAGATGAAGTTGCATTGAAGATGAAGCTACTATGTAGATGGGGTTACAAAGAAGATGAAGTTGCAATGAAGATGAAGCTACTATGTAGATGGGGTTACAAAGAAGATGACGTTGCAATGAAGATGAAGCTACTATGTAGATGGGGTTACAAAGAAGATGACGTTGCAATGAAGATGAAGCTACTATGTAGATGGGGTTACAAAGAAGATGAAGTTGCAATGAAGATGAAGCTACTATGTAGATGGGGTTACAAAGAAGATGAAGATGCAGTGAAGATGAAGCTACTATGTAGATGGGGTTACAAAGAAGATGAAGTTGCAATGAAGATGAAGCTTCTATGTAGATGGGGTTACAAAGAAGATGACGTTGCAATGAAGATGAAGCTACTGTGTAGATGGGGTTACAAAGAAGATGAAGTTGCAATGAAGATGAAGCTACTATGTAGATGGGGTTACAAAGAAGATGAAGTTGCAGTGAAGATGAAGCTACTATGTAGATGGGGTTACAAAGAAGATGACGTTGCAATGAAGATGAAGCTACTATGTAGATGGGGTTACAAAGAAGATGAAGATGAAGCTACTATGTAGATGGGGTTACAAAGAAGATGACGTTGCAATGAAGATAAAGCTACTATGTAGATGGGGTTACAAAGAAGATGACATTGCAATGAAGATAAAGCTACTATGTAGATGGGGTTACAAAGAAGATAAAGTTGCAATGAAGATGAAGCTACTATGTAGATGGGGTTATAAAGAAGTTGAAGTTGCAATGAAGATGAAGCTACTATGTATATGGGGTCACAAAGAAGATGACGTTGCAATGAAGATGAAGCTACTATGTAGATGGGGTTACAAAGAAGATGAAGTTGCAATGAAGATGAAGCTACTATGTAGATGGGGTTACAAAGAAGATGAAGTTGCAGTGAAGATGAAGCTACTATGTAGATGGGGTTACATAGAAGATGAAGTTGCAATGAAGATGAAGCTACTATGTAGATGGGGTTACAAAGAAGATGACGTTGCAATGAAGATGAAGCTACTATGTAGATGGGGTTATAAAGAAGATGAAGTTGCAATGAAGATGAAGCTACTATGTAAATGGGGTCACAAAGAAGATGACGTTGCAATGAAGATGAAGCTACTATGTAGATGGGGTTACAAAGAAGATGACTTTGCAATGAAGATGAAGCTACTATGTAGATGGGGTTACAAAGAAGATGAAGTTGCAGTGAAGATGAAGCTACTATGTAGATGGGGTTACAAAGAAGATGAAGTTGCAATGAAGATGAAGCTACTATGTAGATGGGGTTACAAAGAAGATGACGTTGCAATGAAGATGAAGCTACTATGTAGATTGGGTTACAAAGAAGATGACGTTGCAATGAAGATGAAGCTACTATGTAGATGGGGTTACAAAGAAGATGAAGTTGCAATGAAGATGAAGCTACTATGTAGATGGGGTTACAAAGAAGATGACGTTGCAATGAAGATAAAGCTACTATGTAGATGGGGTTACAAAGAAGATGGCGTTGCAATGAAGATGAAGCTACGATGTAGATGGGGTTACAAAGAAGATGAAGTTGCAATGAAGATGAAGCTACTATGTAGATGGGGTTACAAAGAAGATGAAGTTGCAATGAAGATGAAGCTACTATGTAGATGGGGTTACAAAGAAGATGACGTTGCAATGAAGATGAAGCTACTATGTAGATGGGGTTACAAAGAAGATGATGTTGCAATGAAGATGAAGCTGCAGTAAAGACGAAGTTGCGGAAGAACGAGTGTAGTGATAAGTGTAAGTACAGGCGAGAGAATAACGACTGTGTACTGAATCCTCCCGTGGCCCGGAAGCGTGGCCCTGGATGGGTGAGGAAAGATAGCCTTACCACTGTGTTTGTGACCAAACTCGGATGAAGGTTAACAATCGCTGCGAGGACAACACCTTGGATATAAATACTTTCTCGAGAGGTGACATCTCAAAGCTGCTTAGATTAACATTAATAGGGACACAAGGGAACGTGAACCGTTGAACCATCCAGCAAGGCTCCGCTCTGTATTAATTAAGGCCAGATAGAACAATACTGCCATCCAGAGCAGAAACCCCACATGGCAAATAGGCAAGTGAGTCATTGACTTATTGATAGTCCAAATATTACTTTAGTCTATGTGAAACCAACTCTTATAAGGTATTTGTCAATTATGTTTTTAAACATTTTGACACTGCTAATAAACTTATAATCTTCTGTGAGAATCAATACTTTCTTATATCTAATCTGCTGCTTCAATAATGCTACTTGTTGTCCTCTAGTTCAGTTATCTTCACTAATTCTACTTGTTGTCCTCTAGTTCAGTTATCTTCACTAATGCTACGTGTTGTCCTCTAGTTCAGTTATCTTCACTAATGCTATTTGTTGTCCT
>OZ023208.1:42738088-42794403 GCA_963995525.1 Escarpia spicata | reverse complement strand
GTCCCGGGCGGGTCGGGAGGCGTGGAGTGACTTTTCGCGTCTCATCAATTTATGCTCGCTCGGGGACCGCGCGCAACGAAGATCGTCTAACACCGCCGCCGTGTGCTAATCATTTCCGGTAATCGAATCAGATCGCTGTCACATGAAATCTCCGCCCGTGTTAAACGTAGTTTTCCCGACTGGTGCCGATCGTTCTTTTTGGTGGACCTTGTCGCGAGATATTGCTGCGTTCGTCCCTAATGCAACGTATTGACATCGCGTGCAGCGACCGCGCGACAACGCGTAGCAATTGCGGCGAAAATTGGCCGCGAGTGGCGACGCGGACGAACACAATGCCGTAGATTGCGTGCGCTGTTAGGCGTGTCGTGATGTCAACAGAGGAGATACATCGCAGGCCGAGGCGTATGATTGCGGCGACAGATCGCCGACTCCTGCGGTTCGGATCACGCGATCTTTGGCCATCCCATCCGGTACAGAATCGGCTTCATTTGCTCGGCCTTAACTAGTTTACGCAAACCCGTACCGGCGAAATTGTTTGGTATACGCAGTGTTGGTTGCAACGAAACAGTCGCCATCTTGCATCTTCGGAATGCAATAACAAAACGTGCGGTTGGAGTCGAATTGTTAAAATAAAACTGTGTAGTATATTAAATACATTTGGCCGCCTGTTAGAATATATATTAGTGGTAATATAAACCATGATTGTACGCGTTATTATCCTATAATTTGAACCTAGGTCAACCAGACTGAGGGTGTATCAGACTGGTTGGTTGGTAGTATGGTCCGATCTCAACCGTACCGCGCAAGAATCCGCGTTGTATGCGCATCCCAAAAAGTGTTGGGATGTTGCCCGGAAATCGGATTCACCATGCACAAGATAATTATGAAGACAAAGAAAATGAAGAAGTCGAAGGAGAGGTCGAAGAAAATATATGGTAAGAAAGAATGAAACAAACGAGTAATTAGCGGTTGTTTATTTGTGTTAATCTGACCGACTATGTGCTGGTCAGTTCAGTTCTGAACTGAACTTGAACAAAGAACCTGCCTATCTGCAACACTGCAATAAGAAGGACGCTACATTATGGCATTGTCCTTGTAAAGCAACTCTAATTGTAACTGTGTTTCTTAATTTCTACAAGGAGAAGTCACATGTTGTTGTTTGGATGTGATGCGTGAATGGAGTGTGGGATATATAGACTGGTATTGTAATCTTATAAAGTAGCGTTAACCAGGAGTTACTGAGACGACTTTGCACTGACGACTCCTTGATGCATTTACTGACTCCATCAAGCTGGTGTCGTACATTGGACAAACAAAACAGAAGCACATTTTCTTTGAGTCACTACTTTATTGTGATTTGACTCTGTTATATGGGCTCCTGTACAATGTTGACATATTACTGCCGAGGTAAAGACGTAATTGCTGTATATTCTATAACAATAGTGGACCATTTGTGGCTGAAAGGATTTGCACACATGGCCGCGACCCAACATCACATATTAAACATACGACCATAGCCGCGGAACACAGATAACGCCGTCAGGATGTTTCCCGAGAGCGGCCGGTCATGCGGTATTATTTCGTGCTAAATAAATAGATCGGTTTCCGGACGGAACGTTCTATTTCCAAGAGCAATTACTTTGATTACGCGTTCTAATCCGTACTTTTCCATCCCGTGGCACGCACAACAGAAACATTGTTAACAAAAGTAACACCATTGTGTACTGTCCGTCTAGGTCGACGAAAGAATGCAACAGCGTCGCTGTGATGAATAAGTTGCTACAGGGTGTCTGTGACGAGTGTGCTACCACAGGGTGTCTGTATGGGTGAGATGACATAGGATATACGTGATGAGTAGATTGCTACAGGATGTATGCTGCGAGTGAGTTGGACAAAACGAGCTTTTGAGAGAAAAAGACACACTTGCTGTGCTGACTCAGTGATGAGTCAGACCTGTGCTGGGAGGGTGTGTCCGATGAACGTTTCGTTTCTGCAAACAAAGATGAACTCCTTTTCGGCTGGCTTTGTCGTGTCTTGGAGCCTCGTTCACCATGTTGGACGGTGCAACGCTCCATTGCCTTGCTGTTCACGTCAATCGCGGCAGCTTTTGAATTACTATCAAGGCTTCAGCGCCTGGCATGTTCAATATTTCTCAAAACTTCGACGTCGGGATTCTTTCTTGCCATTTCATGTTAAGGATCTGACGATGATGCACGTTTCTCTTCAGTAAATCACAAACAGATGCAGAATGCTCTACTGCGTCCCATCGACACAACGAAACCAGATATCCGGCTCTATCTACAAAACTTTGATTGCACAAAACACAGTTCAGTCTAAATTCAAAGAAACTGCATTGTCATCGGGAAAGGCGGCGCAAAGTACATTCTGCTACTGTTGCCAACATTTCAATTTCTCTGACTGAGCCAGACAACGGCGTGAAATTCAGCCAAACGTCGCCGTTAATTTATCGGTTGGCCAGCAGGAGTCGCACAACTGTATTTACGGCGGTGGTCGCTAAGCGGCACTTTTCAGACGTCGATGTCTCGTGAACGAATAGCGGGCAGGTCACGGAAACAATTATCCGAGAAACCATGAGGCAAAGATAACGTTGTCGATCAACAGGGTCCAATAACTTTGGCGGGAAGTGTCGAGTGATTCGCTGGTTATTGTGATATTGGGGGCCGTAGATCAAAGCGCGCCTCGCGGGACGCCCCCACACTAACGCTGATCTAATGTCGACTGCTGGCCTGCGTCCCGGCAGTCGTTTATCTCTCATGGCCGCCGTTGGTCGGCCGGGAAAGTCACAGCTCGAGCCGTCAGCTGTGTCGTTATTCTTTCGCGTGGACTAACACTTATCATTACGCTCGTTCTCGCGAAACTTCATCTTCATTGCAACTTCATCGCCATCGTACGATCGTATATTAGCAGTGGAGTCACCTTCGAGGCGTGGACGTTCACGTAACGGTTTCAACTAGTGTAGTAGTCCGTCAGTGGTGTGTGTGTATGTGTGTGTGTGTGTGTGTGTGTGTGTGTGTGTGTGTGTGTGTGTGTGTGTGTGTGTGTGTGTGTGTGTGTTGTGTGTGTGTGTGTGTGTGTGTGTGTGTGTGTGTTTGTGTGTGTGTGTGTGTGTGTGTGTGTGTGTGTGTGTGTGTGTGTGTGTGTGTGTGTGTGTGTGTGTGTGTGTGTGTGTGTGTGTGTGTGTGTGTGTGTGTGTGTGTGTGTGTGTGTGTGTGTGTGTGTGTGTGTTTGTGGGTGCGTGTGTGCATGTGTGCATGTGTGTACGCGCGAGTGTGTATATGAGTTTGTGTGTATCTTGGATATCCATCCATTTACCAGCCAGAGTCAGCCAGTCTATTTCGTGTATAATATGCCTATGTCCTTTCTATGTGGTAATGTTTAATGCACAAGGTGATCGTTGATCGTTGATCGTTGATCGTTGATCGTTGATCGTTACGGTGTCTTGAATCAACGTTACAACAATGATATGATGTCCGCTGTTTGAACGTGTTTGATGAAGGGAACATTCACTACTTCTTAATGTTATAATTCAACGAATGCAACACGTGACGGGACAGTACAAATTTACGAGAGTAACATTTGTAGTGGATAACTGAATGTCCTCTTCAAGAATATATCTCAAAGTGCAATGGAGCCAGTATTCTTCGGTTAAAATACATTGACGTTTTTGTGCAGGCGATCGCACAACATCGATAATTTAATCAACGTATGAAGGAGTTACAAGCGCGGTGTTGAACATACACTCCAATCACGTTAAGCGTGTAGCGCGATATTGGTGACCATGTTGAACCGAGGCTCGCAGAAGTTGACGCATATAAAATCTACGTCACAGCCTGCGTGAAGACACCTTGCCTCTTCCCGTGGGACCCACAACAACTGCTTGAATATCATCAAAGGTCACAGCTCTTGCGTAGTAGGCGGTGCACACTTCCGGGTGGGGGGGGGGGGGCGTTCAAAACAAACGATTTGATTCACTATCACTCTAACAATGTGAATCTAACTAAATGCGCTATTTTGCATACATTCATACGTACATAACATTAACGCGATGAATACAACAGTGTGGGGCGCAGTGCCTAGAGCGTCAGGCTCTCAATCGCGAGAACGCAGGTTCGAATCCTGTGCTGCTCGTTCGCTCTACGTTGCTCCGGTTCACTCAGATGTATGAATGAGAGCGGTGAATATTTGTGTACGAATAGTATTCGCGCATTAAGTGCAGCATGGCTGAATAATTCCCAGATACCACGAGATGGTGTTCGATAGAACAGGTCTGCCAGGAACTAAAATGTAAAGCGTTTTGAACAGTCGTAAGAGCTGGATACTGCGCTATGTAACAACTACTTTTTACAGAATTGAAAGGCAGATTGGGTTTCTAAATTGGATACAGTAACACATTGTTACACACAAAAATAGCACAAATGTTAGTTTGCGGGTTACTGCAATCAGTTGCCAGTGTCCCCGAAGCCTTTAATGATAAATAGAGCTATACAACGACCTCGTACAATTGCTTTTCCAAACGAGTACGTCAGTAATCTCTGTAATAAATCAAGAAACAGAAGTGTTATGCCAACATAGAAATTGCGACATAATGTAGTAAGCGTCCTATGACATATATCGTACTCGTTAACACTGGCAACCATCTTCAATCTTCAAAGACCATTGTGCCGCAACCAGTACATGAAAGAGCAAGCTAAGGCACGCCAACATTAACATGTATCGCCCCTCTATATGGATGGCACGGGACTAGTGCCTGGAGAGCTGCAGATTGTGTTAGCGAGTAGTTGGGTTTGTAACATATACTCTCAGGTTCTATCGCTCGCGCTTTGGCTAACAGCAAGTAGACACAAGTTTTGACTGTCAGTACAATAGCTTCTCGTAAAATTTCACACTCGTCGTTACGTCTTCGATTAAACTAATGGATAATGGTCGCCTCAGGGCGACGGGCTGAATAGATGACGAATATCAGCGTAATGTGGGGGGGCAAAGAGGTGCAACGTACACAAAACACCAACCTATGTCCCAGATATGGGCAAATAGCAACCAAAAGCGTGTGGTTTCACGTAGCCCCGTGGTAACACTTATATTGGCTGAACTCCATTCCGAAGACGACGTCAGTGACGCCGGAGGTAGGAGCACAACTTCAGTGTTGGAGATTCGGTCTTTCCAAGACATGCCCATGATCTTGTGGAGGCAGCGGAGGCGGAACTGATCAAGCACTTTCAGGTGTTTCCTGTACAGCGTCCATGTCTCACAGCCGTACAGCAAGGAGGTCAGGACAACAGCCGTGTAGACTGCCAGCTTTGTGTTCAACGTGATGTCGCGTTGGTTCCACACGCGCTTCCATAATCTACCAAAGGAGGCGCCAGCCTTGGCATGCCAATCAGACACCTCTTTGTCCAGGCTGCACGTTGAAGTCATGCAACTCCAGAGGTAAATAAAGCTGTTGACACTGTTCAGTTTGATGCCCTCGATGGACGGTTCGGGGGGAGGAGGTCGGGTGCAGGTTGAAGTATCACATTCGTTTTCCGAAGGCTGATGGTCAGGTCGAAGGCTCTTGCAGCTTCTGCGAGGCAGTTGGCAAGGTATTGCAGGTCTGGTTCGCTGAATGCAGCTAGGGCGCAGTCATCCAAAAAGAGGAATTTCCTCACGAATACCACGAGGACTTTGGTTCTGGCCTTCAGGCGCCTCAAATCAAAGAAGCGACCATCGTATCGGTAGCGGATGGGGATACCTGCATCAGTCTTGGACAGTGCAGCGAACAGCATTGTAGCAAAAAGTAGGCTGAACAGAGTCGGTGCGAGAACGCAACCTTGTTTAACCCCATTTGAAATTTGGAAGGGGTTTGACAGGACCTGATGATGCTAATAATCTTTGGTGGACACCCAAGTTTGGACAGAATGGTCCACAGTTCTTCGTGGCTGACGGTGTTAAGTGCCTTGGTCAGGTCCTCAGAAAGTAGGTAGAGGTTCTGGTTCTGCTCACGACATTTCTCTTGGATCTGCCGAACAGCGAAGACCATGTCCACCTTCCCCGGGTTTCTTCTGAATCCACACTGGCACTCCGAGACGACATCGTCCACCAAGTGGCATGTGATGCGGTTTAGAATGACGCGGGCCATGATCTTCCCTGCTATACTGAAGAGTGAGAAGCCCCCGTGGTAATCGCAGGAAGCCTTGTCGCCTTTGTTCTTGTAGAGGTGTATGATGTTGGCATACTTGAAGTCCTGTGGAAGAGAGCCTTCCTCCCAAAATAGCTGTATCAGCTCGGCTATTTTACTGACGATTTTACCCCTCTTTAAAAACGTCAGGGGGATTCCCTCTGGGCCTGGTGCTTTCCCTGGCTGTAGCTGCTTGGTGGCTTTCTTGGTTTCTTCCAGCGTTGGAGGTTCATCTAGAAATGTAATGACTGGGCGCTGGGGCAGTTCCTAAATTGCCTGCTGATTTATCTGAGAAGGTCTGTTCAGCAGCTGACTGAAATGATCGGTCCATCGCTGCACAATATCGCTCTTCTCATCCAAAGCAGTGTATATAAAGCGCCCTCTCAGCCACATCACTTCTAACTGCTAACTGGTTTGCTGAACCATTTGAACTGGCGGATACTTAAATAGTCTCATTCAAGAATAGAAACGCGCTTTGTAAAGATGACCTGGCCGTAAACGTCGGGGATCAGTGCACTATTTGATAGTGTCAGCTTGGAACTCTGCACACGTTCCACAAGACTTCGTAGCGAGGGCGTCGTCGATTTACAGTCGTTGCGCAATCGTTTGTAGAATACTTACTGTGAGGCAATCAGTGTGAAAGACAAGGCAAGTTAGAAAGTTGCATGTCACCGTGGATATACGTGGGAGAGATCGTGTATGCAAACAAGATACTCAACAACATGATAGATATAGCTATCAGGTAAAAAGGTCAGATAAACAGGTGACCCGCATGGGTAACGGCAAATGTCGGAAAGAACTAAAATCAAATACTCAAAGATGCAGTGAAGCTACCTTTGAAGAAAACTGGATATGGTATATACTCCAAACAGTGACGGAAAAACAGAGCGAGAGAGAGAGAGGAGAGACAGACAGACAGACAGACAGACAGACAGACAGACAGACAGACAGACAGACAGACAGACAGACAGACATACATACAGACAGAGAGAGACAGAGAGAGACAGACAGACAGACAGACAGACAGACAGACAGACAGACAGACAGACATATATACATACAGACAGACAGGCAGACAGAGAGCGGGAGAGAGAGATACATAATAGATAGAGAGAGACAGAGAGTTAGAGAGACAGAGAGACAGAGAGACAGAGAGACAGAGAGATAGAGATACAGACAAAGAGAGACAGAAAGAGAGAGAGAGGATGATCTCTAAAGGACAGGAATAAACAGCTTGCCGTGAGAGAATATATCAGAAGATGACAGAGAGACAGAGAGACAGAGAGAAAGAGAGACAGAGAGACAGAGAGACAGAGAGACAGAGAGACAGAGAGTCAGAGAGACAGAGAGACAGAGAGACAGAGACATAGAGACATAGGGACATAGGGACATAGAGACATTGGGACGCGGAGACAGAGAGGCAAAAAGAGGAGGTGGGGAGAGTGTGAAACGGGGAGAGACGGAGAGAGGTAGAGACGGAGAGAGATATGGGGGTGGAGAGGGAGATGGGGAAGATACTTGGAGAGGGGGGCAGAAGCAGAGAAGGAGATAGGGAGAGAGGGAGAAAGAGAATTACGTATAGGCAATTGCAGACACTAGAACAAAACAAGTGTATCCATTTGTGCAATCATTTATATACAATAATAAAGTTCCGTATCATGCATTAACTTACACATCTAAGAGACGTTCATGCTTATTTCAGCTTGGTGTGTTGGCGAAGCTGCGGTAAATGTATTTAAATTATGACACCTTATGATGCCTTGACCGCTTGCTGAAGACGGATCACTTGTAATGAGACAAGACACATGTGCTCTATTTTCCACAGCTGACACTCCAGGGTCCCTCGCTCAACTAAGAAGCTTATTGATAATCACGACGAAGGATGTAATATCTGCAGGCAGCTTCGTTGGCAAAACAGCGCAGGTCCGTGAAGCGAGGAGCGCGTGTATTGGTATTCAGGAGCAGTGCAACGTAGATTTACTACGTCAACCAACCGTATTGGTATGACACAAATATAATATATAAATACAATATATATATATATATATTATATATACACACACATATATATATATATATGTGTGTGTGTGTGTGTGTGTGTATGCGTGTGCGTGCGCGCGTGCGTGTGCTTGTGCTTATGTCCGTGTTTCTGTGTATATATATATATAAATTATATATATATATATATATATATTCAGGGAAATGGGATGATCACCATTTCTGAAATTGATCAACCATCTGTCGAGTTTGCATAGCAACTAATTGATACCAACTCGTAATATCTCCCTGTTAAACGACAAACATAAAATATGCGTTTGTTGTTAACACTATATATACCAAATGTGTGAGTGTGTATGTATATATACGTATATATATATATATAGGTTATAAAAATATAAACACTATAAATATAGGCCTCTGAATTTAATACGTTAGTCAGTAAAGTCTTGAAAAATTGCATTCATTATCTCTATAAATATTCGTTTTGAAACGTTCTTGATGACTTCTCGGTGAATTAAAAAAAATGTTGCCAAATGGCTGCAACATGTGATATTATTACTTCACGTTAAGCAAAGCATTGCTTTTCCTTTAATGTCACACTAAGAACATAACTATATATGTGTATATATATGTATATATATACATATATATATGTGTGTGTGTGTGTGTATGTGTGTGTGTGTGTGTGTGTGTGTGTGTGTGTGTGTGTGTGTGTGTGTGTGTGTGTGTGTGTGTGTGTGTGTGTGTGTGTGTGTGTGTGTGTGTGTGTGTGTGTGTGTGTGTGTGTGTGTGTGTGTGTGTGTGTGTGTGTGTGTGTGTGTGTGTGTGTGTGTGTGTGTGTGTGTGTGTGTGTGTATATATATATATATGTATATATATATTATATATATATATATATATATATATATATATATATATATATATATATATTTCGAAAAGTAGTTCCACCGTATGTGACACTTTGACATTATAAACACTTTAAAATAGTTTGTTGAGCTATTAATGCTGGGTTGGCGGACGATATATATTAATAGTTCTAGCCATATTAATACACTAATGACGTTGACCTCGAAGTCGATGCATGATCAAACTAATATTTAGTCGCAGTACATTTAGCTCCTCCTCGTAGCGGGGGAAGTATTAGCGAGATGACAACACCTACCTGCTTCGACGCCGTCGGCGAATCGATTCCAAGAACAAGGTCTGTTGTCACCTCGCTGTCTGGCGACAGAACACTGGTCGAGCGTCAGTCACACTTCGGGGTGGATGGCTGACCGATTAGTGGATGACCACAGACGACTCTCAGGTCAGTTCTTGCGAGGAAAGTCTTCCGCTCATGCGAAATCCGCCGGTTGAGCCGAAAGGATGACGTGCTATCTAGGACGTTGTCCGTGAGCTACCGCGCTCGTCGTACGTTCTCTGATGTAGCATCGTTTGTGAGTTAAGATTTCTTCTGCGTCACGCCAGAGAGTTGAACCGCATGCATGTGATTATTGTATCCGTTTTACCAGGACAATGTAGTGTGAGGATAACTATCTTCCACGGCGGCCTTTTTCCTGTGTTCTTGCAGACGTCGACACTTCCGATTCGGTGTCTTCAGGGTGCGCGATGTCCTCGCCGCGTCTGTCTCTGTCGGACTGTCGTGGTCTCGTCGGCGGAATCTCTCCAGTGCTGTGAGGATGCTCGACAAGCGCTGGCGGAGTGGCGGCGGTGTCGCGGCTTCGGTCGCCTACTATCACCTCCCTCCCACACTCAGTATCGATCAGCACCTCGTCTTATTGGACGACACGAATCTGATCGGCGTCACAGTCACCGCCGGGCGCCGGGCGCCGGCCGTCGCGCCGCGCTGGCTCCCGGTCCCCATGGATAACGACGACCAAGTAGTTTGCGTACCCAACTGCTACCTTACTCTTCTTTATTTTTTAGCACGAGCATCATATCAAACAAAAACGCTTATGCGCGAAGGCTATTCCTATATAAATAACCACCACTCACGCGCGGGTGTAATATGCATGGTAATTAACTATTGTATGAACCCTGATTTTGTCATTGCATTTTTGGCGCCGTACAAATATTAATCTCATAGTGTACTTATGTAATACCATCGAAGTAGTACATAGTTGAATAACAAATTAAACTAGGAGTGGGGCTTTTCGGGTTAGCGTGACGTGGGGTGGGCGGTCTCTGGGCAGGAGTTCCGTAATGATCAAAAACGAAAACGTATTAGCTTGTCGATATTACACTGGTACCAATAATTACTTTGTTATTTGCAATCATACCAGAAATGTGTGTCTTTTAGTATTTTGAGCGTAAAAAAACAAAAAAGAGCTCCCAGTGGCTTCAATGTTATAAGTATGACGTGCTGTCTTATACTACGCCTAAACAAGGCGCTTACCCCACGATCAGAAAGAGTGTTCTGGGAGTAGCTAATGAAACGCCCATAAGAGGTTTCATATTTATTTATATATTTTTTACTTTCAGTATTAAAAAAACACTGCTTGTAATGTCTCTTCCAAAAGAAACAAATAACATAAATGAACGAATGAAACTTTCAACGAGTTTCGATAGTGGACTAATTTTATGGTTACGTGACATTGCGGGCATTGGTACACTGCTGTATTAGTACATCTAACATCTCCTTTGGTTAAATACCTCTACGATACTTGTAACTTTCATGATGATGATGGTGATGGTGATGGTGATGGTGATGATGATGATGATGATGGTGATGGTGATGATGGTGATGATGATGATGGTGATGGTGATGGTGATGATGGTGATGGTGATGGTGATGGTGATGGTGATGGTGATGGTGATGATGGTGAATGTGATGGTGATGGTGATGACGATGATGATAATGATGATGATGATGATGATGGTGGTGATGGTGATGCTGGTGATGATGATGATGGTGATGATGGTGATGGTGATGGTGATGATGATTATGGTGATGATGGTGATGATGATGATATATATACCCTAAGGCTATATATATATATATATATATATATATATACCCTAAGGCTATATATATATATATACCCTAAGGATATATATATATATCCTAAGGCTACCATTTATGGTGGAGTTTCAATTTAAAATCTTCCCAGTTCATGTATTTCCAACGAGTATTGAAACTGATTTCTAATACCATATAAATTTGTTTTCATTTGTATTTTCATAAATGATTTATGTTCTGTATTGACATTTGGAAATGTCTACACACGCTCCACTCAAAAGGAATACTTTTGGCCACAAAAATCATAATTATATATAACATATATAAAGATGAATCGTTCAATCGATTGCTCACCAGTATTGCAAGGTACAAGTTAAAGGCTTAGTTGTTATCAAACACACACACACAAGTTAAAGGCTTAGTTATTGTCAAACACACACACTTATATATACAGTGTGTATATATATATAAGTTATTATATAATCCTAACGGCAGCACAGGCAGACCAAATATGCATACTACGCCGCTCTAGGCAGACCGCTGGTTTTAAGGAGACCAAAAACGGTCTCCATAAAGTGTTGACCCCCTGGTTGCGTGGATAATATGCTTTAGTTTAAAATTCAAACTGGTAGTATACGTATATATATATATATATATATAACCACAAATATAATGATACGTATAATTGTTTGCACTCAAAACAATATCTTAGATGATTTTGAGAGCATTGTTTTCGGATATTGTATGTCCTATATCTCATAATGGAGCGGTCTGACTATTCAAACTGGTAGTATACGTGTATATATATAACCACAAATATAATGATACGTATAATTGTTGACATCCAAAAAATATCTTAGGTGATTTTGAGAGCATTGTTTTCGGATATTGTATGGCCTATCTCTCATAATGGAGCGGTCTGAATGTATATATATATATATATATATATATACATATGTGTTCGTACGTGTGGGTGTGCATGTGTGCGTGTGTGCCTGTGCGTACGTGCGTGCGTGCGTGCGTGCATGTGTGTATGTGCGTGTTGCACGGACCTGCACATTCCGCTCTCCGGCGACTTACGTTGCGCTAATTTTGGCAGCGACAGATGTCTAATAAATAAGAGGCAATCCCTCTGAGAGTGCAGCGATGACCCATAGACGAGCGATGAATTTCCGATATATCATCTGCTGGTTAAATATTACGGTAGTTAAATTGATGAGGCGGATTATCTGGTTCCCGCTGGAGTCTGGATGACATTTCGGCGTAATGAAGATAGCGGTCTGACGACCGTGGACGAACGGAGGCTTTAAAAACACCGCTAACGTTGTCAGTTAAATTAAAAGTGAATGTTGTAGCTCAAGGCAGCAACAAAACATGAACTTTACTAATTAAAGGTAAACAAAACGCGACTTTTGGTGCTATGCGCCTAAAAGAGTTAGGACCTAATACAAACTAGCCATTTGTAACTACAATCAACATGTTTACGTCTGTGGTTAATTCCGAATGCGGATTCAAAGTAGAAGATTCTAATAAAATGTCCGATATCATGAAGGCTGACATATTGCCTATGGCGCAGTAAATTGACTAATAAGCGCCAGGGGCCGGTTTCATGAAGCGTACTTAAAATTACGCAATTACTTAGCGTCACGTGTTTGCGTAAACTCCTATGTTCGCTTATATTTAAGCAATCACGTCATTTATTAAGACAATCATCTTAACGTTAAGAACGTTCTTAGCCGCTTCGTGAAACTGATTATTTACGTCGTAAACTGCTGTACTGGCTATGAGAGTATCGATATTAACAACTCACAATATACATAAAATAACTGACGTAATTGAAGATGGCATAATCAGCTGAGAACGTAACTTTACAAACGCCAACAAACGGGTTTATTGAGAGTCGTAAACTAAACTAGTATTTCCAGTTCGGCAACAGGCTAAATGGGAAGAGTGAACTCGTGACGTTTACGTTGATGAAAATGGCGCCAATTCATTTTTAAAAGCGCGATAACACCTATGTTTAGAACGATGTTCTAATGGTTCCACAAACTACATTACCACTGCTGGTGGTGGTGCTGCTGTTGCTGCTGGTGCTGCTGCTGGTGGTGCTGCTGCTGCTTTTGCTGCTGCTGTTGTCGTGGTGCTGCTGCTGCTGCTGCTGCTGCTGGTGTTGTTGCTGATGCTACTGGTGCTGGTTGTGCTGGTTGTGCTGCTGCTGCTCTGCTGCTGCTGCTGCTACTGCTGCTGCTGCTGCTGCTGCTGCTGCTGCTACTACTGCTGCTGCTACCATTCCCGTAATACCACTTAGCCTGTCATAGCAACTTTTATATTTTACGGTACTGTCACCTCCTGACACTAATAGTTATATTATCTGTTACACACGTCACGGTAACCTCACCACAAACAACTAATAGTTTGTTTCTACAAAATGTTCCATCGCGCCAACGTCTTAACTATCCTATTGACGTCGTTCTTATTTTATTTCGTTGGCACCATCGCCGTGTTACCGTAGTCAGCTTCCCTCGTTGTATCCCTTTGTCTTCTCGTCTCCCATAGAGAACTTTATGTTTCGAAGTAGACCCCTCTACCCTACTTCACGTGTTGTGCCACTTGTCGCTGCGACGTGTTCATTCGAAGTACGTCTGACGAAGCAACGCACCATTTCTGACGTCCAACGGGTCGGTTTGTCTTGCTTACTGCGACTGTCGTAGAAATTGCGCGCGGCCCCAGACGGCCATACATAACAGACGCGAAGCGAGGGTAAGCCTTTTAATCCCTGTGGTTGTCTCCCTACTTCAGTGTTCGCCATAATTGTAATAATGTTACAAAATGGCGCCCAACTTGCGCTCTCAATTCATCACGTCAACAGCGACCTTCGTACGCAACCAATTACGCTTTGATTCGTATATTGAAATGTCCGGTCCGCGATCTTATTCCGTCTTTGTTAAACCTGCAGTTTTCTTGATGTGTAACATAAGTTGTTTCCGTTGTTATGCTGAACTTGTTAATAGTGAAATGCGAAATGTGTGAACACAACAAATTCAAGGGTCGATGTCGTAAAATGTAATAAATGTCACGTTATAAATTAACCGAACAGCTTCCCCTTTTCAGCACACACAAAATTAGCTTGATAGGAATATTATACAGATCCTGTCATTTCTGCTATTATACTGTACGATTTTATTGCGATCAATTCCGCCATCCCGTGTTTTCATGGTTTACAGGAAAAAAACATAAATGCTATACTTGTGTGGCTCCATATACTTGTGTGGCTCCATACAGGGCAGTCATCTTGTTTACAGCAACACGTCTGTTACAAATACACGTGAGTAGCAATGTTTCTGATACGGATAATGGCTGCGCACACGGGACGTCCTGAGCTGAGGGACCGATCATTGTGTCTCATCACACGACTTTGTTGCCGACTCTAAAGTGCACTATTGCAGTCACCACACTAGCGTACGGCATCAGGCGACGACACTTTAATTAAGACGATCCCACAACACCGATGTAGGAATCCACAAAGCTGTCCAACAACACGTACAAGCTTCCGCCTCCCAGCCTTTCCGACCCACCCACCCATCCAGCCATACGCATGATTACAGAAGAACCTATCCAACCATTCACACCCCCCCCCCCCCCCCCCGCTTACCAACCCACCCACTCATCCCACCATACGTCTTTTTACAGAAGAACCGATCCAGCCATCTAAAATACAAAATAAACCCCAACTGGGAACTGCAGTCTAACACTGCGCCTGAGCACTGCTCAGTGCAATCACACCATGCACTGTCTTATATCTTGATTTGTGGTGTTCTTTCTGTCAAAACACGAAACCTCGTGGGAAAATACTGGAGCATTACGTCCGTCCAGCTTCTTTCAGAAACACTGTGGTGGCGTCTCTTGCATAACCCTGGCTTAGTGACCGGGGTATGACCCTCGCGTGGTAACTGCTCGGGAAACTGACACCGCAGGGCAAGCTGACTTATAGGCTTTTCCAGGACATAGATGTCACACCGGTGAAATGGGGTCTACAGACTTAACACATTAAAAGTAATGAGAACAAAAAGAGTACTTGGAGTTTTGGAATAATGGAAATAAATATTTAACTAATTCGTCAATAGCCCTGCCGGTTACATATCGTACTCATTCTATTGTGGTGATATGTGTATTGTCGCCATGTTTTGCGAAGTTAATTATGGCTAATTGAAAACTAAATTAAAAGACAATGGTGTTGTCTTCAACTTGCCCGTCCGTCGTTTGCCTTTGTATTGGGGTTTTGCTATTTCATTGCATCTGATATCACATTTTCTGATAACACATGGCATGCATGATCTTACGTTTTTTGTCTTGGTGATGCCAATAATGCGTCTTCCCTATTTCACGATCCCAGTAAAAAAATTCTAGCTTAGATCGGGATCAACTAGGTTAACTGAACTTGAACTGGAAATATCTTTATTTGACATATATCATGTACCTTTTCATAAACAATAAATTTCTACCCGGAGACTCTTACTAAGGCTGACAAATATGCCGCTAACATGAGAGCCACCCACTCACCCACTCACCCACTCACCCACTCACCCACTCACCCACTCACCCACTCACCCACTCACCCACTCACCCACTCACCCACTCACCCACTCACCCACTCACCCATCCATGAACTGAAGAACAAAACAAAGTGTCCATTTAGAAATTCCTGTAGCACTTCAGTTAGGCGTTAATGCATTTGGTTCATGTAAACTGTTCTGCAGGGTACATAATTTATGTGGTCATATTTCATGAAAACTTAGAATCAAACCAAAACGGTCTTACCAATTTCCATCCCTCGTTTGGCATTGCTATGCTATTACACTCTGCGAACTCTTCCATGTACTCGCCTGTCCGGGTGGTTGAATAGCTTGGTGGGTCGATCGGTAGTCGTGTAAATGGATTTGTTAGAGTTCAAAATTATGACGTCTGTGGGTCAACCAAAAAGGCTGCTGGTTCCAGTGCTATTCGTCTAGTAAGACCTATCCGAAGAGGGCACCATGCTGCCTAAGAAATAGAATCCTCCCACTATCTCGAGTTCTTCGCGCACCATGACGATACCAAAGCCGAGGTCGGTATCCAGCTTGAATTATTTGGATAAGCTCTTCGTGTCACCCATGACGGACTCCAGGAACAGGATATGTGATATCAGACACCATGCAAATATTAGTCGTCGGGTGGATGGATTAGTTTGGTTTGTTGGTTGGTGGGCGGACGGTCGGTAGGCGGGTATATGGTGGTTGAGTTGGTTGGTTTGTCAATAGGCTGGTGGATGGTTGTATGGGTGAGTGGGTGGATCGGTAGGCGGGTGGATGATTGGATAGGTTAGTGGATGGATTGGTAGGCGGGCGGATGATTGGATAGGTTAGTGGATGGATTGGTAGGCGGGTGGATGATTGGATAGGTTAGTGGATGGATTGGTAAGCGGGTGGATGATTGGATAGGTTAGTGAATGGATTGGTAGGCGGGTGGATGATTGGATAGGTTAGTGGATGGATTGGTAGGCGGGTGGATGATTGGATAGGTTAGTGGATGAATTGGTAGGCGGGTGGATGATTGGACAGGTTAGTGGATGGATTGGTAGGCGGGTGGATGATTGGACAGGTTAGTGGATGTATTGGTAGGCGGGTGGATGATTGGACAGGTTAGTGGATGGATTGGTAGGTGGGTGGATGATTGGATAGGTTAGTGGATGGATTGGTAGGCAGGTGGATGATTGGATAGGTTAGTGGATGGATTGGTAGGCGGGTGGATGATTGGATAGGTTAGTGGATGGATTGGTAGGCGGGTGGATGATTGGATAGGTTAGTGGATGGATTGGTAGGCGGGTGGATGATTGGATAATGATGAATATCATTAATATGTGTTGATCTGTATTCATGGTATATCCCCCGTTACAAAATGACGTCAGACGTGGGATGAAGACGACCGAATAAACCCAGCTGGTACGAGCGTCGCAAGGAGGCGACATATCTGCAGTCCGACAGAATATTTGCGGTATAGGCAACGACTCGTGTTGCCTACAGTAAAGCACTGCAGGCGTTTTGCTGGGACATTGATGAGTGTTCTGTTATGGTGGACGAGTGAGACATTGAACGTCTTAGACCACAACGTTCTGTTGCTGTTCGTATTTAGAACACTAGACTCACTTCCAACAGATATGTGCGAGGCAGTTGAACAATGGCAGGAACATTGCTGAAGATTGCGGACTCATTAATTATGTTTTTCTTTCAGCTAAGCAGCATGGTACAGGTCATGTGTTCAGAACTCGGAACTCAGAATCAATTTATTTGACCTATAAATACGATACATGTATAACGAATAACGCAAGTAATAGATAAGGTCGGGAGACTCCCATTAAGATATATAATATCACTAGCACAGGACCCACCCCATAAATATAAACGACAATAAAATTTACATGACACAAATCAGAATAGCATATGACATGTTTTTATAGTTGATAATTACTCAATGTGTCAACATGCATGCATAATACAAGGACTGATTATATGTACTCGTGTACACATTGACGTACATATGGATACTTAGTTATACATTTTAATACGTATTACGAATTACAAATAAAGCAAATATGGATACGACAAGTGGATTCATAATTTAACACAAAAAAGGTTTTTGTGTATGTTGAAAAACCATATAGACTGTGGGTGTAAATTTGATTAATGATAATACTTGGTGTATTGTTAACTGTCTATACTATGTTGTGTCTAATGCATTTTTTCGCAAATTTATGTTTAAATCTGGACTTACACATATCATTTCTTTCACGTGTGCAGTGCTGATGAATATCATATAGATGTGTGTGCTTGGAAAACATTGTGTTGCCTGTGATAATGCAGAGGAAGGTGTAAGGTTCATTCCTGCGTTGGAGCGGTTTGTGTGGGGTATCTATCTTAGTTTACGGGATATACGTGACTGTTGCTTGGTGGTAATTTATATCTATATAACTATCAAGTTACTTCCTCGTTGTACGAAGGACCAATTCCTAAATTTCCGGGTATTGTGGTTGTCTGCGGCTGTTCCTATAGTCACGGAGGACTTAGAAGAATAACTGAAGCTGCTGCGACTGCAGTTAGTGCAGTCCCAGGCACAGAAGCAGAGCAGCAGAAGGCTTCTGTAGAGTCGGAGTGGCTGGCTCAGCAAGTCCACATGCACCATGATTTGGCCTGGTCCCATTGGAAGCAGTAATGGGGAAGTCCATTGGAAAATGTCCCGTGTTAGAGGCGGAGGTGGAGTGTTGTCAGACACGGGACGGAATGGCCATCATCTCTGATGGATTCTTCAGGAATCACCTGCTGCCACGGGGGCATGCGATGAAGGACGTCGCAGGATGGATGTCCATCACCGCTTCAAATGGGTTGCGAGTGCTTGGAAGGGCATGTGAACTAACCATTATGGTTAAGATTTTTTATGATATGGGATTTCTTGTGGTAGATGCCGAAGTTTTCAGAACTACTGAGCTTATAAACAGCAAAGGAACGTTTGGCAGAATAGGATCAACTTATATAACAACTGTAAATCCATTGGGTTCTGATTGTTCAGTTGCTCGTGGGATAGCAACTATTTAAACAGGGGGGTATGTAACCGGCAGGGTTACTGGCGAATTAGTTAATTATTTATTTCCATTATTCCAAAACATTACTTTTTGTTCTCATTACTTTTAATATGTTAAGTCTGTAGACTCCATTTCATCAGTGTAACATCTACGGCCTGGAAAAGCCCATAAGTCAGCTTCCCCTGCGGTGTCAGTTTCCCGAGCAGTCACCAAGCGAGGGTCATACCCAGGTCACGATGCAAGAGACGCCATCACAGAGTTTCTGAGAGAAGCTGGACGGACGTAATGTTCCAGTGTTTTCCCACGAGGTTTCGTGTTTTGACAGAAAGAACAACACAAATCAAGATACAAGGTGTGTGGATTGTACCAGATTTAACTAAGAGCAGATTTATGTAATTATCTCCCAATACTTGCATGGAAATTGACTTTTAAGTTTACCCGTGGGAAGGTCCGTTAGTTGGTATGTGTTGACAGTGTGCACGGAATTCCCCCAGCACTTACAGATGTTGTGTGTATGATATACACAGGTTAAATTCCAGTTTGGGGATAAGGAAGCACTATTTACACAATTGCATGGTTCCTAATCTAATAATTAGCATGACTGTTTAATACTCAATAAGAGATCATTGTGTTGATATGTTCCCTGCTGAGATGTTGGCACAGTAGACTGTGTGATGTGTCCGCAGGGGTCAGCACACTGATAGTTTTCCCATTGGCGACCATGTTAACGTTTTGTCTGATTATAAGAAAACGTGACCTAGAAAATTTCTTAAACTTCTCACCTGCTGTTATCATCATTGACATGCTGGTCGAGTTTAGTTAAAATCTAATATTTCTAGCTCTTGCAAAATGCCTGTATGTATGACACCCGTCAATATTTACAAATGGATGCAGGCAGTAATCTGGCTAAAGGGTCAACTAGCCAAATTGCTGCCAAATACCCTTCCGCTAAGTAAAATCAGCTAAAAATACACCATTTTACTGTCAACCACTTCTACAATCACATCTAGAAATCTGACTACTCAAATGCACTTATGTCAGAGCAGGTGAATATTGTACAAAAATCATTTCCCAAAAATATACTGCACTTTTTCGTAACCAAGAAGGAAGTCTAACAGTGTCCTGACCCCTGCAGCGGTGTCGGGTATCGCTATTCCCTGGGGAGTAGGGACAGCATGTTGACAGTCAGTGGAATAGACAGACTGCCCACTGGGTTTAGCAGGGTAGTAATGAGTTTCTACTGAAGGGCTATTAACGCCCAGTGTAGTGGGTAACTTGTATGTTAATATGATAGATTAGCAGAAGAGTGTTTTAATCAATTCTTTAAGCAATACGTTGATTTATAATTTGTGTTAGCAATTACACTTACTTGCAAAGCTAGACAAGTCCAGCTTATATATGTGACACTTAGCAGGTGTTCTCACAGTAGAATGATGCTATTTTAATGCATTTTATAGGGAATCATTATGTCAGCATGCATATAATGATATAGTGTTAGTCGTTATTTGGTTTATTCATTTATAACTGATAATTGGTTGTATATCAGTTAATGAGTCTTGTTAGTTAGTGCAATGGTGTGCAGTATTATATTTGCTTGTTTATTTACAGACAGTGCATGATGTGATTGCACTGAGCAGTGCTCAGGCACTGTGTTAGACTGCAGTTCCCAGTTGGGTTAGCATTGTTACCTTTAATGCTATGGTGTATTACTAATTGGTTAAAAACAATTAGTCTGACAGTAATACACAACTGTATTAAGGAATAAGAGACATGCAGTTAGACATGCGTTTAGTATTGATTAATGGACTCGTATTCTATGTGGATGATGAGCCGTTACACGATGATAATGGTCATCTATACGTACCGATGCTTTATTATGCATAGAGGAGTGCCTCATATACATGTGTCTAATTGTAGAAGTATTACCACAGAGTATATTTATACTTTATGACATTTACACTGATTTGATACTGTGTTAATGATACTTAGGATGCATTTGAATGTATTTCTCGATTTGGAAACACTATGTTTAAACTAATATAGACCTATGTGTTATTGATAGTAAGTCCGTCAAGAAGTATTGCCGATTGATATCAAGTTATACTTATCACAGGTGCTAGCCTGCTATTCGGTATCTGAGATAATCTAAAATATTATATATTGTATATGCAATTTAACTGTATCAATGTCATGCAAGGAATATTATGTTTAATGCTGTTGTTGAATGATCGTTTGTATCCATTGTTGCGCATATAGTAATCATATTTTTTGTTCAGGTTTATTTGTATTTTAGATTTTTTTCAGGTTTATTTGTATTTTAGATTTCACACAATAAATTATACTCGTCATTAATAAGTGTTGATCTGTCTTCATGGCAAATTCCCCGTTACATGTATATCTCCAAAGACAAATACATAACCACATACACTCGCGTCTGTGTATGTGCGTGCGTGCGTGCGTGCGTTGGTAAGTGCGCGCGTGCGTGTGTGTATGTTTGTGTGTGTTGATTTTTGTGTGTTCGTGTGCGTGAGTATGGGCGAGATTCATGCGTTAGTGCGTGTGCGTGTGTGTCGGCTAAACGATCCTACGCGTGGACAAGTGAACCTCTTGGCATTTCAGCGTTCGTTTTACTCGGCTTACTTGCCCTAATTGTAACCTGGACTTTCATTGTTTGACCTTAGTCTAACCTTCAATTTGAGCATAACTACTGGTCGGTGTGTGTGTGTGTGTGTGTGTGTGTGTGCGTCCGTGCGTGCGTGTGTGTGCGTACATGCGTGTGTATGTTATGTGAGTGAGCGTGTGTTTGTGCGTTTGTGGGGGTATTTATTTATGTTTTTTTGTTGATTGACTTATTTAATTGATTCATTTTGTTAACTTCTTGAATAAAATTATCGTTGTCAATATTATCGTATTCTAACTAGCGTATGCATGTATGTGCACATGTGTACATGTTGTGCATGTGTGTATGTGTGCATGTTTGCATGCTTGCATGCGTGCATGTATATATGCATGTATGTATGTATGCATGTATGTATGCATGTATGTATGCATGTATGTATGCATGTATGTATGTATGTAAGTAGTGGTTATGTTAACGTTCCCCTCCTAGATACCTGTCGGTTTGCATCACGGGCGCCAAACTTTCAGGGATTCTTCTACGACCCCACGATAGAAAGTAACGCTTTTACTTGTTTCGAAATTCCCTGTGGGGTAAGAGTTCCCACTAATTGCCTTGTGAATCAATTGTTCACAATTGCATGTGACTCAAAGCAGTTTCGTAAAGCGTATATCTGAAAAGTGGTCGTGGCGACTCATAAATCACGTGCATGTATGTTCCCAGAGGCTTCTGGGAACAAACTTATTAGCAACCAAAATTAGGACCTTGTTGCGGAGATCCTCTGAGATGGACAGCAACACTGATTGCACATCGACCATACTGTGCTAGTATACTTGAGGGCATAGACCACAACTAATTACGCATGATCACTAAACAGGCCAGACTTGATTATTTATGATCACCGTGCGACAAGTACTTGAAACCACCAACTATTAAAAGTGTTTGATAAATGTGATTTTGACATCACCTTGTCTTTAAAAAGCGAACAGATGTTTCTTCGATATATTGCAATACTGGTGGGTTATAATTAATACAATTTACTCGACCACGCGTGCCCTGTTACCCGGAATCGTCCTCTAAAGCCAGGGATGGTACTGGTATTAGCAGGGTTTTCTTAATCCACCGTACTTCGTTCCACTTGCTGTCTTGATTGTGGGAACCATGCCGGTATTACCGAACTTCAAAGAGCAATTCCAGGAACTTGCGGTGCTGGTGTTTTTATTTGAATATTTGGGTACAGTTTGAACGTTTCATAGGCACAACACTCAAATTGTGAACACTGCTTCCGGTTTGTTAAACGCAGTTTAGCAGGCTGTGTACATTCGGCATATTTATTATTTTATTAAGAACATTATATTAATAAATATCAGTAAATGAGGAATACACAATGTCGTTTAACACCAGTTACTACAGTTAAAGTGAGGCAGAATATAGGGCCAATATTTGAAATTCAGTCTTTGGGCTTAGTAAAAATTAAGTAGGGTCGCGGTTTAACAGTGAAAATCGAGATTCTCTATCTTTCACATACAAATGGGTCAATGGTTGAAAGGGTCCAGAAAAACAGTGATGCGACATCACTTCCGGCTGTCGATACGTAAACATGATTAAAAGGGACACGTAATTGTGGCCTGTCGCCTTGATCCATTCGTACAATTCATGTATAGTTCTGCTCCGACAAGCCGTTGACTGGACTGCTGCTAAGGGTATTGGCAAACACCATCCGAGCGCCTTTCTAGTTCCATTGACGTCGTTGTCAATCAACGGAGCCGTCAATGTTCGGCCAGGGCGTAGAATGTGCGTAACCCTCGACACAGTTGTATGAAATCCCGGCAGGCCCGCGCGGATGATTCTGCATACTAAGCCAGCCACCGATGGTTATTTTCGTATTTCACCCATTAATCGCGTGAGCAGAGGCGTATGGTTGGATATTTAATTAAGCCTGAGCAGGGAGGTAATTAATAATGAAAAACCGAGCAGTGTTTCCCGACGGACGGTGCGATTACAATATCTTATACGCGAAATCCCCTGTTCCCTGGCCACAAATCAAAGCCGTTGATCTCATTGTCGACCATTGTCAATGTCAGCGCCGATGTTACCGAGTAACGGCTGATTTTGGCCATTCCAGTGTCGTAGAAACGTCTAAACGTAATTTACTGTGTACGGTTTATTATAATTGTCATGCCCGTCGAGTTGCAACGTGGTCCATAGTATACCTAGGCCTCCCCTACAAGAAATAAAATGTCAGCAGAGGAGCATCTTTGTTTCATAGGTGGTTCCTTACTACAGGAGGCCTTACATCGACTAAGGGCCTTACATCAGTAGTTCTTTACATCAGGAGGCCTTGCATTGATTGTGGGCCCTACATCGGTGGATCCTTACATCAGGAGGCCTTACATCGACTGTGGGCCCTACATCGGTGGTTCCTTACATCAGGAGGCCTTACATCGACTGTGGGCCCTACATCGGTGATTCCTTACATCAGGAAGCCTTACATCGACTGTGGGCCTTACATTATATGGTTCCTTATAACAGGAGGCCTTACATTGACTGTGAGCCATACATCTGCGAATATTTTATCTCTTTACAATCTTCATCCACGTGGTACACAAACGAGTCATCCATTTTAGTAGACAGAAGACCGAGTCTAATATTATACCCAACTAGTAGCCACTAGAGGCTCTGTGTACATTTATGACATTTTGGGGCTAGCAGTCGCCTTGCAGCATCTGACCTCTCCCTAGTGTTAGATCGGAGATATACGTCTTTCGTTTGCTAAATATAATATATTGTGGTTACTTTGAAATGCCCTGACACAAACTGACCTATATGAACCCATGCGATATCGGAGTATATACAACTTAACTGATAACATACTACATAGAGATTGTATTTAGTTTATACTCGCAATAGGTTGTGTAGGTTTCACTAAAATGCACTAAATTGAGATCCGGTTTGAAAAATAACTTGAAATCACTATCACGGTCTGTGCGCGCATGATTTCCAATATTATTCAAAGCAACTCTCTCAGCACTTCAGTCTTCCACGTGAATAACAAATCAAATGTGAAATTAACGAATTGAGGTGTCACATTTAGACAAACATAGTTACAACGGCGAAATGAAGAATATATCTTGGATGCGGGGTGGTGGCGGAGGCCTGGGTTGACTCCTGATGGAAAAACTACTTCCAGAAATATTTTAATACAAACTGATCAAGAACAGAGGACGTAATTGACAGCATTCGAGATAACACACATGACAGGGCCGTAGTTAGCGTTGGGACGAGGGGGGCAATCGCCCCCAGAAAAAAATACCAAAAAGCGCCCTTTTAGTTTAAAAGAGCCCTTTCTCGATATGAAAAGGGCAATTTCGTCCTGACCAAGACCGTAGATGCGTAGAAGCGAAGGAACTTTTTTGCATTAAAATTTAATAATTACACACAATTCACAGTAATGATGTTTGCAAGTTTTATCTTCGTATTATTATTATTACATAGTATTATTTATGTTATTTTTCTACTTTACACGCGAGTCTGTTTTCGTGCTTCGACTAGGTGCTGCCACTGTAAGATGCTGCTACCTATCGGCGGGCGGCGTACTATATTAATTTATATTAATTAGATTATATTATTGCATCAATACATTTTACCCATTGAGGAGTTGGCTGAACGATTTTCGAGTGACCACCATGGACTCACTGCAGCTCAAGGCCTCCTGCCGGCACGGGGAGGCAAACGAGCACCAGGTTCCACCACATTTAAACTGTATTGACGGCTGCATTTGATACCATTTTAGAGAGGGGCATTGTGGAAGATGCTGAGATCTATTGCGGTGAACCTTAAAATGACAGCACTGTTTGAAGCCGTATGTGAGAATATTGGATTTGCAGACAGACAGAATGGTTCACGATATAAACAGGAATGGGATAAGGTTGTCTGTTATCACGTATCCTTTTCGGTTTTTCTTAGAGTTCGTCATGACTGCCCACAAGAAATTAGCCAAGTGGTTCAAGCTGGATACCGACCTCGGCTTTGACATTAGATTGCATGGTCTCCTTTTGTTTCGTAGTTGGATGCGTGTTACACACTGCACAAGTAAATGCATGTTCTCTTAATTTCTCATAAAGTTAATCCCAGTATACGTGTTATCTAGCTTTCGTCAGAAATCCATTAACTCCGACGTGCGATGAATATATTACCTTTCCTATCTGGGTGTGTAGACTGTGCACCGTTCAGTATGAAACTCTGAATATCAGCCCATCTTGAATGCAATATTCACCGCTCATGTGGAAGAAGGGTGGAAGAATCAATACTTTTAGATGGTATTAAATATGTGTTTAATGTATCGTTGTGATACAAACATCTGAATAAAATCATATAGCAAGAGTAGAGTAGTCGCTAGATGTCAGAACTAACACTAAATGCACCCATCCCGTAACACAAACGATGAAATTCATATTAATTGTATTCAATTGTTTTAATGGCGTAAATAATTATAGGCCTATATACAAGTAACACGACAATAACAGCGTCTATCAGATGTTATCCAGCCTGAAGAAATGTCCAGTAGGTAGCGACACTTCACACAAAAGGTTTGTGTTCAGCAACATCCGTCTTGCTTATAGAGTTGACGGCTTTGTTTTAACTTGACGGGCAATATAACAATGTCATGTAAGTTAAAGCGGCTTCGCTTCCTCGACTGGTTTAGCCCGTCCTGATACTTCCGTGTCCAAATATGTAATGAATCTTAGAAACTTGAAAAACGTCAAATTGAAGAGGCATCTTTAATTATTTTAGCAACTTGTTATAGTATCTACGCATTTCTCCAGGCATGGGTCTAACAATCCCATGGATGATCGTACCATTATTATTCGCTGTAATGACAATACATTAACAAACTTCGGAATCTGGTTGTTTCCCATTTTAATACGGATTTGCTTCAAATGGAAACATCTTGACAAAGAAAGCGTACATATTCTGTCTAGTGTAGACAAATAGTTTTGATGCTACGCACCAGGAGTTGTATAATGTTTGTTACCTTGCATCATATTTGTCTTTCATTTATGTTCTGTATTACTCAATTCCAAAATAAAACACTCACACTCAGTCATAGGAACCTAGCGGATTTTTTAGTTCTTTTATTTTAGGTACATTTCATTACCGGATAGATGGCGGAGTCTCTTAAGTCTCGCATATCCGACCCTCGCTTGCCGTCATGAACTCGTTAAGGAGATGTCTGGCCCAGAACCCACATTTCATTTTGAAAGTTTATTTTAAAATGTGGAATAATCTGTTGCCGTCAGGTGGCATCACTGTTTTGTATTAATTAATTCGTAGATACGTGTATAATAATTATTGATGTCTATAATTATTTTATGTATGTTTTCGATAACGAAACTTAGTTACAAAATAGTATTACACAGAATACAAAATACCTTGACGTAACCGAATTTGAACAAATTTTCAGTGTGCGATGCCGCCACCTAGTGACCAAGACGGTGATATATAAAAGGATAATTAGCAATGCAAATTTATAACTTCGGTTTATTTTATTGTTGGTTGGTTGGTTGGTTGGTTGGTTGGTTGGTTGGTTGGTTGGTTGGTTGGTTGGTTGGTTGCCAATGGCAGTGCTCAATTATTTGCAATCGCAATATGTTTGGTAGAATACTGACATATTTCTTACTTTAGAAATATGGAAACATTTACAGTTGTGTCTTATGATCACTGTGTCCTTTGTTGTAAGACTGACACTTGTCTTCTTTCTCTGAAGATATGGTGATTGTTCTGTTCCTTTACTGTGTGCCTAGATCGGATATAGTTTACTGGAACGATGTTTGTGTTTTATTTACTTTTAAAACGATTGTGCTGACATTAGTATTATTGTTTGTGTTGGCAGATGACTCGCCTCTGCCGTCTCTTTGTTCGTATTGGAGTGAAAATGTAACGCCAAACTTGGCAAACGAACCTTAATAAAGGGATTTTATTCCACGTTAATGCAGTTGATATTTGACAGTTTGGTGCACTAGAACATATAGAATCACCTGATAAGGATTTTTCATAGTTAGCTTGAGAGCCAATAATGATCTCTACTTGCAATCGGGGTAAAGCCACCTACCGGATAACTTTTGTAAGATCACTTATACTCTCTCTTATCCGACTCTCGCCAGCCTTCGTGAACTCGCAAAGAAGAGTACTTTGCGAATTTATATTTCACACCAGGTTGGTCGGCCATGTTGAATAATTATTTTAATGAGGGCACGGCCGCTACCTAGTGAACGTTCTGGGTTTCAGCATTCTTCGTTTTATGGCAAAACATTCTATCGAATGCTTCAATTCAAAACCAGGTGGATTTTTTTCGTATAATGTGTTCGTTACACAAACGTGGTTGCTTCTGGTTCACAGTGCACTCGTTTTCTCAAGAAAGAGGATACCTGTCCAGTCCTCTGGATCCATGTGTCGTTTAGCTGGACTGCCCCATGGTCGCGGTATTGTTAAGTTAAGTAGGCCCCGTGAGTCGAGAGTATAAAAGCAGGAAAAAGACCCTGACATTTTTGCGGGAAGGAATGGAAGCTCGTCTGAATGCAGCGTGAAACATTAATTTTTACCAATGTAGCTGAAGCCTCTAGTCCTGATCTGAGAAATTTGTGGTGCATTCTTTTCTTCAGATATTTCCCTCAAGTACCTGAAGTTTCTAGTCCCTGATCTGACAATTTCCTGGTGCATTCATTTCCTCAGATAATTTATTATATAATTTATCTTCAGTGATAATCTGTAAGTGTTTACCATATGTATTTGTATTTGCTCATTGATTTAATAAAGAATGGACTTAATATTTTATATCAGAATTAATGCTTGTATTTGTTCATTCATGGAGTTGTAAAACAATTAAATACAAAGTTAACACTGAACTCGTTTATATTTTTACACGCTTATATTTTGCGAACCCCAAAATTAAAACGCCCGCAAACATTTTCCGGGTTCCAATATTTGATGCTAGTACGCGAACATGTAGCCTACCTCCATGGTTCATTTGAAACCGAACAAAAGAACAGCAATAAACTGTTGCCTGGTCAAAGGACAAAGGAATTGAAACAAATTCAGGAATAGGCAAATACTTCAATCCCTCCCCTTTTCAGAACAGAACGTGGCCTTTATTGATTCAACTAGGCCCACGTGGATTGTTGTTTACAAACCCTATTAGCCATGTGCTTTCCTTAATTATGTATTCAACGAATCTAATAATAGATTGTAATTTATCCAATATGGCCGACTGTGAAACATAAATTCGCGTGTACCTTAGGGTAAAAGAACATGAACAAATGTCCACTGTGCGATGCGCTATCTAGTAAATATGCAAGTAATATGGTAGACATTAAGAAAATGCAACTTTTCGGTTTATTTTATTGTGTTACTTGGTTCAATGTAAGTTATTTCGAAAGCATAGTATTACCTGATAAGAACGTTGCTTTTTTATGTTATAGTTAGTTAGCCTGAGAGCCAGTTGGGATCTCTACCTGGATTCGGGGTAAAGTCACCTACCGGATAAAATTTGCATGATCGAGAGCAGTTATATCTAAGGCGACCGTGAGCATCGCAAAACGTGCTGCCATCTCACGGCACCTAGCTAACCATTAATACATAAAACAGCCACAGATAGATGGCGACAGCCGTTCTTTTCCTGCGCAACCTAACGGATTTGTTTTGTGTACATACCATAGCTGGGGGTCAGGCCACTGTTAGACTTGCTGCCTGCTTTGTTTAAAACGAAAAAAAGTGCAGTATATTTTTGAGAAATTATTTTTTACAATATTCACCTGCTCTGACATAAGTGCATTTGAGTAGTCAGATTTCTAGATGTGATTGTAGAAGCTGTTGACAGTAAAATTTGCAATTTGGCTAGTTGACACTTTAGCCGTATTACTGCCTGCATCCAGTTGTAAATATTGACGGGTGTCATACATACAGGCATTTTGTAAGAGCTAGAAATATTAGATTTTGACAACTCGACCAGCATGTCAATGAGATGATGACAACGGCAGGTGAGAAGTTTACTACATTTTCTAGGTCACGTTTTCTTGCAATCAGACAAAACGTTAACATGGTCGCCAATGGGAAAACTATCAGTGTGCTGACCCCGTAAGACCACATTAAAGGATTCGTCCACCACTACCGAGTGAAAGAGTGCCCTTGAAAATAGCGTTTTAATGTGACGTGAATTATTTCGAGTACTTTTACATGGGAAATGTTGGTCCAATGAATACTGAATGTGAACGAGGTTTGAGAATTTTACAGAGCATTAGTGCAAACGGAGGTTAAATATGCTGTGAAATTGTCAAGAAGTTTGTTAGAGAAAGTTTGCAGGAGATGAAGGAAACGTTACAAGTGCCGCCTATGTAAAATCTGATGTGGTCTGACCCCAGCCTGGTAGATGGCGACACTATCGGTAAAAGAATGCCGGTTTTTTTATGCAACATATTGTAATACGACTTTGTAATGAATTTTAAACTGAAAATACGGATTTAAGCTATACAAAATATTTGATGTATGATAACCATCTGTCGCCAAACATCTTGTTTGTATACAAGTATTCAGATAAATGTCAACGCATAAAGACCAGGCGCCTTTGCGGATTATTCTGCCTCTTGTAGAATTTACGTAGGCCCCTACATTAGTATTCGTTTTTCTCGTAATGCTTCGATGTTTCCACTGAGAGAGGTCATACATTGTTTAACGCGTTTATATAATTCAATATGACAACTATTATGTTCAAACATAAATAGATTGTGCGTTGAAATATTGTGTTATACAGCATCATTAAACACGGGTAGCAATATTGTCGAATATATTAGATGCCATTGTAGCAGCCACAACAACGTAAGCATGGAGTCACGCACACACGCGCACGCACGCACGCACACAAAGACAGATGGAGACATACAGAGATAAACAGACAACGGCAGAGACAGACAGAAGACAGTCAATGACACACATAGACAGAGACACACACAGAGAGGGTGAGGGGGACAGGCATGGTGACAGAGTGACACACACATATTAATAGATAGACCGACAGGTAGACATTTACTCAGACAAGATGGTAATTAAGCAGACTGACAGACAGAGTGATGTGGCCAGGATGTGTTGTGGAATAAAAAACGAGCCTGACAACTGAAATACTACGGAAAAAAACTAAAATTGAAGGACAAAGAGTTTGGCATGACAACTATTATAAAACAAAGCATACGTGAACTTACATGATCCATGATCTATTGAAGGCATAACATTGCTTATCCACCACTGCTCCCTAGCGATCCATCTGGTGACAATTGGAATACTGCTGATGGATTTTGAGATTGACCAATCCTTTTGTCTTTATGTGCCTCTGAGCTTGGTTTTCAAGGACATAGGCGCAATAGAAGTTATCTTATTATTATTAATATTATAAGAGGTTCGTAAGGCAGCGTGTTTGTAATCGAGGGATCCTGTAGGCCAAAGAAAAAATATTTTAAGCGAGAAACTAGTTTACTCTCTTCAAACGTTTGACGCTGCTTTCGCAATTCAACAAATATTTAGCCAGTTTTCATTTTTACTCGGTTGAACCAACACTTATTTCAATTTCTTCCAAAATTGTAATATTGCCCAACACGAATAGGGCGCTTGTTGATGTTTAAATTCGTAGTGTAGAAATAGTAGTAGTAGTAGTAGTAGTAGCTTTAAGGCAGAGTTTTAAACCAATCTTGAAAGACGGTAAATGCCGGTGTTTTGACACCATGACGATTCAGTCTGTCATATTTTGCCCAAATAAATGTTTCGACTCAGTCGTGTTTAGAAATACTCCATTTACGAAAATCGTTCCACTCAAGAGAAGACACTCATTTTAATCTCTCTTAAGACTACTTCCAGTGTTGAAGCAGTCGTTGTTTGAAAGGTGAATAACCTCGATATAATACAATGTGCATATACAGTCGATTTCCCCCAAGTGTAACCTTGTGTCATCGTTTAAATAATTATGCTTGATGTACATATGTCAACATGACTCGGTATACTAGTCAATTGGCACACAATAGTTATACATATATATTGCACCTTTCTTGTCCTCGATGTCAAATACATTTTCATCGACTGAAGTCGAGCAAAAGGCGCTTCTAATGTATTATGTCTATACCCAAGTGCTGATCAAGGCAGCCTAAGAGTAGACAACGTACTTTTGGGTCAGGGTATTTTTACACGGGAAACTTAACATTCTCTGGAAGCCCTTTTCAACAGCATGTTCCGGCTGTTGTGGTTGTATGACCTTTATGCATGGTCGCTGCTAATCATAAGACGATGCGCGATGTACTGCAACATCGGCCTCCATGAAACGTCCGATGCTGAATAAAGAAAATGGCCGTGCACAAGTTTTGATCAAACACCAAAATCGTCTGGTCTGCCGCCGGCCCGTGGCTCCATCTGGCGCAATTAATGGAGTATTATCAACGTCGTCACATTATCACGGCTGCTCGGCATACGTTGCCTAAAACATGGACAAACAAGTGTAAAGTTGTTGCGTCACGCGATTCCAACCGCCTGGTATTCTGTCCAGTTTTCGGTCTGCATGCGTCAGCAAACATGCGCAGTGCGCTTTCAGATTAGTCGTCCGCACACAATAGTTCGACCATGTAGGCATTTAATGCTGGAATGAAATTCTACACAGTCTGGCACGTTGGAAATATTACTCTTGCCCCATCGTGAATGTGCTTGGTTTTTCTTTCGTAGCATCGGGTAGCGTGTTAAGCCACAGGTGTTTATTTTTCCGTTTTCGCTCCATCCGTTTCTTTTTCCGCCTTTTTTGTCGCTGTCGCCATTTTCGTCGTTTGCCGTGCTTCTTTCGATGTTTCTTCATTCGCCGACCCTTGCCCTTTCTTCGTCGTCTCTTCTTCCGGTGGTGTTTCTGTTGCAGCTGGGTAGGATCCGACCGATTGTGTAAAATATCTGTAACATAACAAAAACGTACTTAATTACCTGTATATTACAAATGCAACAGCTTGTTAAGTTGTAGCATTAACTGATTAAGCTGCCTAAGGGCCTACATTGCATGCTTAGCGGCTGATCGATATTAATGTTACACCGTGGTCCGTTATTCATTAAACTAAAGTCAGACGTTAACGCGTTAAAATAGATACGATGTCTTGACAAAAACAGATAATATTTTGTAATGTAAAAGGTGATTAATTAAAACCGACATTTATTTGCTACAACAAGAACAAAACGTTTATTTTGATCCCAAAGTATAAGAAATATTGACACAATAAACATATCAGGTATATTAATTTACACAAATAAAATAGATATGCATATATAACAATACGTGAATACACCATTTGTTTGAAACCAGTATAGTAATTAATTAACAGAAAATCGCCTTTTAATTGTATGACAAATCCGGGGTCAGTGGCTCCGATTAAGACATATTGTCGCTATTATAGGAGCCACCGCAGTTATGACAAATCATTTGTTTAATATATATTGATCACCTTTTAAATTATGTGTCTCTAAATTATATAATCGTGTGAATTATATATTACAGTAAATGTTCGTTATAGCGACTGATACAATCAAAACTGTGTATGTTCTTGACTGCTAACATTTTCGTCCATAGATTAACAATTAATGTTACTGATTTTGGTGACATGTGTAGCAATTTAGAAGTGTACATGTATCTTTGTATTTTTTCAGGAGGAAGTTTTTAGCGTAAATTGCAAAGCCTCGCAGGTTATGAGTATATATCTTTACTTTCACTATTTCAGGAGTGTCATTTTTAATGTATGGCAAGTTATATTTAAGACAATGTTTTGCAAATTCATGTTTAGTTCTGGCAGTATGTATATTTTATATTCCCGAGTGTCAAGATGGTGTATATTAACATTTGAAGTATTCTGCCAGTTTAAAAAGTAAACAGGTAGATTTTATTATAGGAAGACCTTTTTTCTGAATTTTCTTTAATCTGTTTCCTTAGCATCCTCATGCCATGATACAATACTATATATGTGATCATAATAACGTTTCATTTTTTTCTTTCTAAAGGTAATACATATTTTAACCTGTTTGATATGCCAATCATTTTGCACTTTTATGAGATATTGTTTCTGTATGTTTTTTTCCTATTTAAATTTGAATCCAGGATTAACCCTAGGAAATTAAATTCATCCACTTTTTCAATATCTGTGTTATGTATTTTAAGTGTTAGAGATTGTATACTTTTATTGGGACATGAAAAATCATATACTTAAATTTAGTGTTATTTAGTGATAGTTTATTTATACTTAGCCACTCAACAACTTTGGAAAGTTCACTGTTTATTAACGATTCAATTGTATTATATTGTATATTATTACTGAAAGATGTTAAAGTACTAAATAACGTGGTGTCATCTGCATACATTATAAACTTAAATATGCGACTAGCTTGTGAGAAGTCAATTATATATATATACATAATGGATAACAATTGCCCAAGGATTGAACCTTGTGGGACATCAACTGCTATTGGAAGAATGTCAGACTTTATTTCTTCAATTTCAACATACTGTTTCCGATTGTTTAAATAATTTTTGAACAGAAGTAGAGCTGCATCGTCAATGCCATAATATCGCAATTTATTTAATGAAATGGTGTGGTCAATATTGTCAAAAGCTTTTGAAAGATTGAAAAATATGTTAATCGGAACGTCATTGTTATCCATTTGCGTTATAATTGTATCTACTAATTCTAATGCAACACATTCAGCTGAATGTTTAGGTCTAAAACCGTACCAGTTTTCAAAAGGCAGATTGGTATCATTAAAATATGCTGATAACTGAGTAAAAATTATTTTCTCAATTACTTTAGCAATCGTTGGAATTAGAGAAATAGGCCTATAATGTGTTAATAATGTTGATCATCTTTCTTAAATATTATATAGGAATTACTTTGGCAATTTTTAGTTTATCAGGAAAAATTCCTGTGTTTAACACTTGATTTATTAATATAGTTGGTGATTTAATTATTGCGGGTTCAATTATTTTTTTATTAATTTTGAAGAAATACCATCAAATCCACAACTGCTTTTTGTAGGAAGACTTTGTATAGTTTTCTTTACTGTTTCTTCATCGATATTATGAAATCTAAATATCGTATATTATTTATATAATAACTAAAGTTTTTATTGCCATATTATTTAATATAATTTGCAATAGTCTGAGCTATGTTTGTGAAAAAAAGTATTACATTTATTACCAATAATTTTTTATCATTTTCTATTTTTTTAAAGTTGGCAATTTCTGTTGTGTTTATGTTTTAGAGAGAAAATCATTTGTAGTTTTCCAAGTATTTCTTATATCGTTTTTGTACCGATTAAAACATGATTCGAAATCAATTAAAGTCTACATGCGTGCAAAAAATCCCGCATAATGGATTATCAGGATTCTAGTTTTCCGCTGATGCATTTTAATGACAAACATGTTTGGACCGTCAACGTTTTGGGATTTGATAAATTAACGTTTACGCAACGTGAAATTTTCACCGGACGCGGGCAGATTTATTACCGTTCTACGTGATATCTTTTTACTCGTTGCGTCCATTATTAGCCCAGAACCGTCAGGCTTGATGGATGAAACTATTACATTTAATTAAACATGTGTAACGTATTAGCAAGCATGCGATCGACGTTGCTCGGATTACGGGATATTTAGCAAGCCATTACGCGCGATGTGAGGCATACCGACACGTTAGACTACGTCACTAATTACAAGCATATGCCCGCACCGAGCCCCATTGTTCGGCCATCAGTCAAGTGCGGTCCGGCGCTGGAATCCATACGTGGAACGAACACGACGATATCTTAACACGTACATGACGACGTATCGCGTTTATGGGAATGCGTTTTGAAATGCACAACGTTGACAGACACGCCATAACACAGACGGACGGACAACATGTGTAACTAAGACGTTTGGTAATCTTAGATTTTCGTTTGAACTTTGAGGAGTTTATCTGTCGGAGCTTCGTTAACATTTATAGTTGAAGCGTTTTGTTGTTTGTCGTGTGGAGTTGTGACCGAACGTTTCGTGACACGTGTCAGACGGCGGCACGCAGTTGTACTTGTTCGCAGTTGTCAGCAGTTGTCACCTACACTTTGGTGGACTGCCAGACGCTGTATCCGTCAATAGATAGACGGGTATGACTGCAAGGATGTCCAAAATGCACACGCTCGCACATACACACACACCCGCATACGCACACACACGCTTGCGCGCGCGCGCACACACGCACACAACGCGCACTCGCTCGCGTTATTGTAAGATTGTAGTAGTTGTCGCAGCTAACTTGATTGAAAGACGCCGTCATCCCCACAGAGACCGTTGTCAGTGCCAATCGACATGTAGTCGTCGCCATATTCATACTCATCATGGTATTCGTTGTTGTCGTAGTCGTCACAGTCACAATCGTTGTCATTGTTGTCATCACACCTTAAGCCCGTAGCGTGGAAGGTTTGGGGTGCGTTTTAGGGAAAGCGGAAGGTTTTTTATGAATTTGTGTCAAGTGCCAAGGTCTTGGTCGAAGCCCCAGCTCCTGTCGGTCGCGACATAGGAAGGCGGGGGTTAGGGGTGCTGTTTGAACTTTTTCGCGGCGACGTTCCACGTGTTGGCTAGAGTCGCACTCAAACCCTCGATGCTGTCGCACATAACATCGGTAGATGGGGTGCTGTTAATGTTGTGTCTTTAGATAAGCGGTGGAATTCTGCCTCAAGCAGCACTCTTGCTTCATCGGGAGGACGGGTGGCCTACGGGCCTGCAACTGCCTACAGCGGTAGGATCTGTACAATAGGTTCCCATTCGCGACCGCGAAAATGTTTTTGTTTCAAATCGGTTCCTTACTTTATATTTTGAATATTCTTAAAATCAACGCTGTTAGTGCTTATTCTGTTGTCTTTTTTGCACAAAATTCGTCAACTTTTGTCATTTATTCTCTCTAAAAAAAATCGACATGCAATGTGGAAATGAAGTCCAGAACAACTACAGTGTGCCCTTCACGCGAAGTGTCTAACATAAACGTCACCAACACGTTGTTTTATTAACAGTGGTCCACTAAAAATGTAATGTGGTCAAGACGTATGTGCTGTATAGTCCTCACATATGACCATATCGATGTTCAAAAATAATTTTACACGCACTAAACATGTAGAAAAGTGTACCGTCTCAAATTCATTGCCACTTCATTCGAATTAAATTAATACATCTTTCAGATTTAAATAAATTTCGACATGGTGTTATTGTATCAACCGGGTAAACTCTCAGTAAGACCAACACGTCGCTACCGTGAGAGCCACTCATGTCATGAACCCGGAAGTAAATGGTTGACTCGGTAACTGACCTACGCATGACCGGAACTTGAGGCGACACCGGTGGGTCTGGGTGGTGACTGGACATCGTTCGCCGCTCGGGGACGGCCGCTGCCACACGTCCCGGGTGCGCAGGGTGATGCCGTACTTGTAACCACACGTCTGTCCGTTCCTCTGACACACGCTCCATCGAGTCCACGGGCTCACCACGCAGTCCACTGCAACAACCAGCTGTGTGCACCGTTTTGTTTGTGTGTAGCTTCTAGCTTAAACCGAACTTGAACGTTCTTCGTTTATTATCTTAATAATCTATTAAGTAAGTAAAGTGTAAAGCGCTTTGATCAGTTCTAAAAACAGGATACTGCGCTATACAAGAACGTACCTTTTTTGTATTAACATAATGTTCTTAACAGTATAATGAGTGTGTGCCTGCGTACGCGTGTGTGCGCTTGCGTTTTTGTGTGCGCGCGTTTGTGTGTGTGCGTGCGTGTGTTATAAAGATATACTGCCCGCCAAATAGTTTTTAATAAGCCCGAAACAGTGTACGCTATCTGAAAGGTTCGTCCACGGAAAGGTCATAGTGTATACGATATATTCAAATAGTAAACTGCAGTTATAGCGTAAGCATGGCGATGAGACACTATTACAAAAGCCAACTCACACTCAGCTACTGTGCATGACACGCTGCAGGAGTAGGTCCCTGTATAAAAGTAGTTGTTTTATGGCTAACACAAATGAGTGGAAACGTTTTTTAATAAAAAACTAAATTTGAGAAACTTAGAAAAACATTACTGAAGAATGGTAAACAGCAAGTGCAATGCAAATATATGTAGAACAATTCAAATAATTGTATTTGTAGAAATTGCTTACATAACATTATAAAACTGGAAAATCTGTGGTACGCTTTTCTCAAAGGTGTCCACTGGGTTTTTGGAAATTAGTTATTGGAACACGTATTGAAAGTACAGTATCTATGTTGGGAGAAGCACGTTCGGTCGTTCCCTTCCCCTTTATCCCGGTCACATCCTAGCGCCATTTCAAGTACTTTTCTTACGTTCACATAACCGATAGATTCTCTGTATGTGGCGCTGTGCATGCCGGGTATAGACGCTACCACGTGATGGTTTGATCATCCACTCACCCGTCGTCTTGCACTGTTTGGTGTAAGTGGCGTAATATTCTCCGCGCGGACATTTGTCGATGCACTTGCCGTGATATGTTAAGTAGGGTGGCGTGCATTTGGTACAATACGTCTGGTCGAAACATGTACTGCAGTTTGGAATTGAACATCCTACAACATGAAGACACTGCCATTTTGCAAGGGGTCAAACCACAATTTTACTTAATTCATTTCTCCTATTGGGTGTTTTGACTCGAACATCGGCGCTGTATAGTTGAGTTCCTGATTTGAAGTTGCGTGTAACAAATGTATGTGAAAATACAGCGATACATTCATAATGATTTCAAAAACACGTAGCTTCGGCAAAATGTTTGAAAAAGCGGAGATGTCTTGTGTAGTTTTGTCTCCAAAATTCGCATTCCAGCGTTGATCAATCAGACACAGATTATATGCATATAGCATAAACATTGCAAGTTGCTAAATAGAAACTTCAATTACAACTGTTTTTAAGAAAGTGTATGTACAACATGGACACTATTTATTCGATCCTACGTGCTACCATATATGTGACTTCGGCATTTGATGCTATTCGATAGCTTATGCATTTGCACAACTACCGGTTGCCAGATCCAGCCAGCGGAATAATAAACGAACGGCACGCGTATATAATGTTTCTTTCATCGTTTGCGCAGTTTATGTGTAACTGGCTTGATGCTTCACTGAAAATATGTATTTAAAGATGGACGATCTCAGAATGCAACTTTTTAAAAATAGACGATAACACAGAGACACACATGCTAGTCTGGTGGCGAAGTGACAGAAGCACACACCTATATATTATGAAGACATTCCTGTACATCTAGGCCTGCGAAGTGCGGTCAGTTATCAATAATCGCGGAAGACGTCTTAATGGGAAAAATTAGTAGCGATCTGACCCGTATACGAAATAGCACGTCAGACTGACTAACTGATTTGATTTATGCCACTGGAATTTATAGCGCTAGCTGTACCATAAATACCGCCGCCAATGTTGAACATAGCAGCATCGGGGAACATTTCTAATCAAACGGTTAGTCATAGGGGTATATAAAACAATATTCGCTTCACTTACACTATTTAAAGGCACATATTCTGATTACAGTTAACACAAAATCTGTGACATAGAAAACATGAAGTCACGTTCTGAGAACGTGATCGAACAGCAGCGTTTTAAAGAACGACGATAGCACGTAGAACGGGAAGGTCAATATTCGTCAGAGATAATATTATAAAGTGTAGGTAACTAAACTACATTTAGGCGGTCACGATGTCAGAATAGATATGACATAGTGTGCATATTATGCACTGCTATAATTATGTATGTACAATTATGTATTATTATACGTTTCTTCGATAATTTTTTCTTTGCATATAAAATGTTTAGATAGATATGTTGTACACGCTAATTTTAATCAAGCTAATTGCATTTATCTTAGCTAATTGCATTTATCTTATCAATCGTTATTACATTGATCTTATCAATTGTTTACGGTTTGGATGTCTGAATAATTGTGAAATTTAAAAATCGACCTACGTAGGCATTTACTATATGCGCGCCTGCGCAGTCCGTAGTATCCGTCGGGACACCGGTCGACGCAGACGCCTTTCTGTGTGACGCCATTGCGCAGTAGCAACAGGAAGAACCCATTTTGACACGTGACGCAGCCATTGGTTCGCGAACAGGTAGCGCACCCACGCGGACACTGTGAGAACGAATCGACTGCGGCTAGATTAAGGAAACAAGAGAACAATGATTATTACATGACAGTAACATAATTTCGTTACCTATTGTTGCCGTTTTGGTTGATTATTCTACGCTTTCTAATAATCAATTTAAAGCATAAACCAGTAACACAGTATAAATATAAGTGATACACACACACGCACACACACACACACACACACACACACACACACACACACACACACACACACACACACACACACACACACACACACACACACACACACACACACACACACACACACACACACACACACACACACACACACACACACACATACATATATTACACGTGCCAGAGTGCGTGCGTGTGTCCGTCCGTACGTGTGCGTGTAATATATTAGACAAACATTCATAACAAAACCTCCAGTTTTCTGTTTAGAACAATAATCATTGGTCTGCGTCAACAATTGAACACAGTCTCAATGAAATGAACACTTGATCCTAGACGCAGTAACCGAAGTTGATGAAGACAACTGCTCCCGCTTTCCGGATTAATACCTTATATTGTAAAATTCGAACTGGTAATATACGTATTAAAACCAGACGTATAATGACATCAACATTTATGATTTCAAACGATTTAACATTTTCTCGCGTTTGTAATCATCGCAAACGAGACCATCAAAACGATAAAAGGAAGAACTATTAAAATAACGCGTGTGAGTCCACGAATAAATCTAAGTTGAATGGAGAAGGATGTTTTCCGCATTTCCATGAGCACTTTCTTTTCCGGGAGCAGATGTTGACACCTGCGCTGTAGATCTATGTGTTAAGCAATACCAGTCTGCGTTACCTTTAATTAGGACTCCTGTTGTGGCAATCAAATTTACGTTAACACGCAAAACCAATAAACGGACAAGCAGTCGACCATTTGATGTAGCGACGGACGGTGTATTGAGGTTATTTGCGCGGACAAATCAGCCAGTTACAACATTAACACCCGGTCGTAGATTGGCCCAAGTCTACGAGTGAGCCAGTGGGACGGCCAACCGACGATTGCGTTGTAATTCACCGCGCTCGTGGCGACATTCGGACGCTATAAATTACGAAAACTGCTGCAACATTGGGAAACATGCCGACAAATAAATACAGCTGTATCGCATCACATATGTCTGCCTCCGTGGAGATTTCTTGGTTTCGGTTACAACATAAAACGACGATTATGAAGCGAGCTACCCCGGTCCGAGACGGCAGACGCCAACCAGATGTTGTCACGTTTGCCACCTTTTACGGCCTACTTCATGTAGGGGGTCTATGCTTCTTCAGAAACAGTGTCGGCCTGTTCATCAATGTACCAATACCAAACTTCTCTTCTGAAGTTTTTGTCTGACGGAATACTAAATCTGCCAATTTTGAAGTTTCAACATTTGTGAGATACGATATTTGTCATGAGTCACAACAGTTCGGTCCAGTTGGAATTCGAAAGATGAGGGGTGCTGTTGGAGGTATGAAGCAAAAATCAGGGAGATTTGTTTCTTTTTCGGGAGTTCGGAAAATTCGTAACAAATTCAAAAAGACTCCGTAAAAATCCTGCAGGGTTCGCAGGTATAAAATATTTATTTCATCAGCGTCATTGTTCCCTGCTCTCTGTGGTCTAGTGACATGTCGGTGATCCCCAACATAGTCTCAAGGCAATATAGAATAGCGCAAACTCACGTAACAAACGGCCAATGTGTTCGTTAAGAAATTGCGACATTTTTATACCTCGACCGAACGTTCGTTTATAATGTACTTGACTTTATAACATGTTCGTAAAGTGTAAACTGCCTGTTGCATTGGTCAGCTGGCTTGACTGGATGCCTGTGGTCGAGCTTCATGTGTGTTAGACGTCGAGCGGCTGTTGTGACCAACAACCGACGTCACGAAATGTTTGTGGTTGTGCTTTATAGTTGTTCAAACGATTCGTTGGTATCCATAATTATGTTTAACAAATATGTCTTGCGTTGCTGTTAAATGTGTTGTTTGAACACTAAAGGTTTTATTTTAAAGCGACTATGTCTGTTCTGCTACCCCGAATCACCCCTGAATTACCAGCGATGGTAATAGGACATAATTATCAAGAACTTCGCAGAATCAGTTGTCTTGAGCCACGTGAGCGCGTCGAGCATCAAACGTCATTCGGTGCACCAGCACTACTGCCTTTAGAGAGTGTTTACGTTATTCCGTGCACCAGCACTACTGCCTTTAGAGAGTGTTTACGTTATTCCGTGCACCAGCACTACTGCCTTTAGAGGGTGTTTACGTTATTCCGCGCACCAGCACTACTGCCTTTAGAGGGTGTTTACGTTATTCCGTGCACCAGCACTACTGCCTTTAGAGGGTGTTTACGTTATTCCGTGCACCAGCACTACTGCCTTTAGAGAGTGTTTACGTTATTCCGTGCATCAGCACTACTGCCTTTAGAGGGTGTTTACGTTATTCCGTGCACCAGCACTACTGCCTTTAGAGAGTGTTTACTTTATTCCGTGCACCAGCACTACTGCCTTTAGAGGGTGTTTACGTTATTCCGTGCACCAGCACTACTGCCTTTATAGGGTGTTTACGTTATTCCGTGCACCAGCACTACTGCCTTTAGAGGGTGTTTACGTTATTCCGTGCACCAGCACTACTGCCTTTAGAGGGTGTTTACGTTATTCCGTGCACCAGCACTACTGCATTTAGAGGGTGTTTACGTTATTCCGTGCACTAGCACTACTGCCTTTAGAGGGTGTTTACGTTATTCCGTGCACCAGCACTACTGCCTTTAGAGGGTGTTTAGAATTTGAATGTGTTGTAAACGTTTCGCTTGCACAACATTCAAATTGCGAACAATATATCGGGCTTGTTAAACAGATTTATGGACAGCAAATGGTTATCATATTTAGTCTAGTAGTTGAACAATATATAAAAACCGAGGAACAGACTTCCTCAGTGTAATCGTGTACATAGTCTACAATGTACAGTACGGCACGTCTTCGATTGTCTGAGGCGTTGGTGTGATTTAATCAATTATTCAATTACGCGAAGTGGTGTATAGGAAACATAGCCAAAAAAGAATCGCCCTATTGTATTGTTATCGAAGCGAAAAGTAAAATGCCTGGTCTTTATCTGAGAAGTAATACTCGTGTTACGATAACACCGGTGATGTGATAACATACCTGGCGTAAACGTACAATTAGTTCATTCTAAACGCTCTATTTGCATGTAACACGAGTGCTTGTATACACGGCTAGACCTTGTTGACAATTGTTCTGGAACAATCTAACCTTCAGGAGGCGGTTCGAAACCTTCAGAAGGCGGTTCGACTTTCAGTAACGATTTGGTCCGACGTCTAAATTCAGTGCACGTTCTGTGTTTTAAGGTGGAAATATGTTCAGAAGAGCGTGGACCCGACTGATGTATGCATGCTATACTATAACACAACATGACATAGTTGACAAGAGATGACGCGTGCAACATTAGCACAACGTGTACTATGCCGGATGTATACCGGCATGCAGGCGTCGTCAAGACTCCGTGTGTAGGTGACTTTCTCGTGTTTACACAATCACGAACATCCAAGCCATATTCACATCAAGAATCAGGGTAAAACTGCTTTCACAACGACATGTTTCCATCGTCTCCTTTTAGAAACATTTCCCCAAGATACTACTGGAATACATAAACAATCAGACACGTCCTTTCATCGATCTGCTGTAAGTTCTTCGAACAGTTTGTTATGTAAAGGTCCGTTCATCTAGAATATAATTCCACCTATCACTCAAAATTTTGTATTATATATCATCATAAGCAGAAGATGTTTAAGGTGGTATGGTATTCTATCTTAATCGTAATGTTCTTCTAATGTTTTACACACTCTGCCATTACTGGTACGAGGCAGCACCACACGTTTATGGTACATTACACTTTTGAACTTTATTATTTAATATTACGGTTGTTATGTTAAATGTAACAATCGTAATACATAACAAAGTAGCTACAGACATAAATGTTTTATTTAGATAGCTGCTTTATCCACACGCTACACGTGGATTTGCTATCACCTTACGTCTTGTTCAACTGCTTGTTTCTGTTTGCATGTATGATTTATACAATTCCAAAATGAACCCTAATCATACTATAGCTATTAGTATTGTAGTCGTAATTGCAATGACTCGTTCTTCCATCATGTTGCGCTATGTATAATGGCATGGGGGAGGAGAAGGGAGCGGAGGAGTATAAGAGGAATGTGGCTGTCTCGCCAACGTATTTCAGGTAATTACGCTTATCGGGTAATTATATTGATATCAAAGAGAAACACCATCCACCTGCGCGTGATAAGTCGTTGTCGGGCCAATCCTCTATTGAGATTGGTGGAATTTCGGGTAACCCGCAAACATTGAACGGGATGGGCGGCCACACGGACTGACAGATACTTAACAATATTGTTGACCTTCGCAGTAGTCGGTTAAACTGGACATTTTTCACTAGTTAAAACCATCTGCATATTCTCAAATGTCTGCTTTAACACGGCAGATTAATAAGTTTACTGAGTCTGTAAATGCGGTTCATTTTTTTAAAGAAAAATATATTTATTACGATTATTTCCGTGTTGTTTCTCTTGATCTACAATTCACTTTCTAGGCGAACTCAGAGGCCTACTTAATTAATGGGAATTTCATGTATCTGACACAGATCTTCAAGGGAAGAAAAGAGGTGCCTAGTCCCTGACAGTGAGGGCAGCACAACCCGCGGGCGCAAGGTACTGGGAGAAAGAACCACCTCCCGGAAGAGGCCCTATAAACGGCGGAAAGCGACGCTCGCGGGCCAGGTATGAACGGACGACCCGAGCGACGGGGAAAGGCGAGACGAGCCCGTAACAGGAAACATGTGTCGACATCTAGCTTTCTGCCCGTCAGCCGCTGGCGTCCCTTTGAAGCCGGGGCCGCAGCCGCAGTAAGGAAATCTCGACCCGCAGTTCTTACATGCGGTTCCTCGGCTCGTTCTTCGCACACCTTTGTTCACCCGGCGTCGCGCCAACAGAAATGTACACGACACATTTCGGATGTACAGACGTAAGATGTCAAATATGCCGCTAAAACAAATACACTGGGGCCTCGTTAATCCCGATCCCGATAATCCGGAATAGTCGCCTTCCGGACATCATTTAACGGAACGGAATTTCCGATCTAGATCTATACCTCGCTATATGGATGATTGGTGTATCCGAACACATCACCAAAGATCAGAGTATCCTGATTAACCTCGCTCCACCGTATTCCGCTACTTATTAATCTTATCAAAATATGAGAAAATGTTCGCGTGCAAACACGTATTTACAAAGACGATGTTCACAAGAGCAGACTCCTGCGTGCCCAGATCATACATGCACATGTACGAGTTTATCCGTGTGAAACCGTTTACGAAATTACCAGCAACGACCACTATACCGTTATTACAATTATGAGTATTGTAATCAATGGACAGCAGCTGTGTCATTCATTACACTGGAAAACATTCCCGAGGACTCGTTGAGCAGGAGAAGATTACGACAGATGACCGGTATGTGAAATTTACAAAATATATCACACACTAAGTTGGTTTTAGCTTCATCGGTTATTATAGATGAGATAATCGTCGAATAAGGCGGCAACAGGTACAGTGAAAACATAGATTACTCAGATTAATAGAAATTCGGAAATATTACGAATTGCTTTATATTAATTATTAATGAACATATAAAAAAAACGGTCTACCTTTGCCGGGAAATTAAAATGAGTAAATTGGTTTCTATGTTCTTGGCAAAGAAGAGGTTGGGATGAGCCAACGACACTGAAACAATCCATATTTGGAAGACAGTGTAGGCATACACGTAAACACTCCGGTATTATATATCCAATGTCAAATGCTGACTACAAACTTTCAAAATCTGATGGAAATATCCAAAAGGACAATACAGAAAAACAAGACGACATGTAATCCAACAAGATTGCTCCCTAATCCAACAAGATCCAAATGTACAACTATAGTTTATCGTTCTACGTTTGATAGGTTCAACCTTTTTGCATGGTACTGGAGAAACAAAAACAATGTTATATTATTTATTAGCAAACAACGGACATGCTCCAATAATTAATTGATCCACTTTCTACATTGTTTCTGGTATTCGAGACCAAGCCTCTCCAGTTGTAAGCTGCGTTAGAGCTTATATACGTAGTTCTTCTGGAAAAGTCTATACTGATCTGGCGAAGTGCAAATCGTATAAAATCGTGTTATTGTAACGTCACGCTATATGTGCTATAGAGAGTGTAATATAAACTGTGATATCGATTATAACACCTAGACCGTCTAAAACAATAAAATGTGTTAAAGAACCAAAATGTTCTTGTATCTTATAATTGGACGTATATTTTTATGGATATTGACCTTCCTGTTCAGTTACTTCAGTTGATAAAAATATATTCGAATAAAAACATTCAACTTGTAATGAATTGAGGGAAAATACAAAATACGCACACATACATTCACATATAACTACATCCAGACACACGCACACTATGCAACGTGTGTGTGCACGCGCGCCCACACACACACATACATACTCACACACACACACACACCCATATATTGGAAATGTGTTCTCAACTACCAGTGTACTTTTTACAAATCACTCGCAGTATACTGACGGCTGTTGATACCCCCTAACACATGAGATAGTGAATAAGATTATTTTAATAATTCAACCGAAACAGGTTGTGAACTCAAAGTAGACCGAGGACGATTGAAGATCATATGAAGCAAAAGCCTGTACAATACATCAGTGCATCTCGCGTTGTTTGACTCTAAATATGGAATTCAAAGACGCTGTTGCAATAAAAACAGTATTCTTAAAAGAATACACCGATAACGCTCCACAGACACGGTACAAAATGTGAATAAAACTGAACGTTAATTACGTGAGGTCAAACCAGATAGCAACATCCGTCGTTCATTCATTCGAGCATACAGTCGTGAATTCTTTCATTCATTCATATGTCTGAAATAGTTACGTGTTCCTGTCAGCGATATAAACAGTTCGCTCCGTGTACTAGAAGATCAAAAGATCACCCAATTAGCTGTGTCGCCTTTCACATCCGTCTTCTGGAACGAACACAACAAACGATTGCAAGTTTTGCGTAAGCACATACGTTTTGTACGTGCTTCTTGTACCCCACCAACGTTCGCATGACTGTCCGGCTACCTTGATCGATCTTCAAAATATATAATATCGCCTCGTGTGCGAAAAGAAACGCGTTCCGTGTTTTTGTCTTCTCTGAACTCATTTAAGTGCCGATATCCTTATCTATAGTAAACTCTGTTTGGTTAATACGTACGTATACTCAATTACAATGAAAACACACTATGCTCGTACTATGCTCGTCTCTACATGAACGTGCCGGTTGAACGTCTGAACTAATAAGCACGATATTATCTTGTCGCTATCTCGTCACTGATTTCAACACATTGTAATCTAAAATTTCTACATTATGAGGATAATTGAATGTGCTAAATGGCAGAGATACGAAGATTATTTGTGTGTTAGCTCAAACGAAAATCTAATCATACCATCAGGCTTTTAAATAGTGTTTCGCAACGTGTAATGTGGCCTCACCGCAACTATAGCTGCATCCATAATTTTCCATACGCAAGCTAGTGGCCACTTTAGCATTATAATGAAGAAAGCCAATCAACAATGTTATCTATGTTGCACATATCCGTTGGGTGTGACATAGAGTCAAGGCACGCCCTACGGGTTTAATGGCCCGTATATAAAACAGAAATCAAACTTCCGGCTGTTTCGTTCGCTATGAAATCTCACGAAACAACATGACTATAATTAGATATGGGTACACCAAAATAAAAACTTGCTGTTGGTGGTCATTTTGTTTCATTGAAAAGTTGAAGCTACGATTTTTTTCATTTCCAACACCTATTAACGATCTTGTGTGTGAAATTCATGAATAAAATATAATATTGACATTATATCGGATAGCACTCAATTTTGATACAGTCCGGTGACTGATTTTGAAATGTAAATTGTTCGGTCTAATGTATTATACATTAAATGTAATGGTCTCTTTTCAGTTTGTTTGTTTGTTTTATTTGACTTATTTCAGACTCGTTTCGGAAAAATGCAATCTACCGAGAGAGCGACAGAGAGATAGAGCGAGAGAGCGACATAGAACAACTGGAGGGATAAACGTGGTAAAGAACGTGTCTAAGGTAAGGATTCTCAATGGGTCACAAGCACGATGTCTAAATCAGTAATAATTATAATATATAATATAATATATATATATATATATGTATATATATAAATATATATATCTTATACGTCATGCAAACTATATAATTAGGTGTGTATATATATAATTAATTAATTAATGTGGCATGAGAAATGTATGAAAATATTTAAATTAGGACAATAATAAAACATTGATATCGTAACTACAACGTTAATAAAATGGATGATGAAAGATCATTAGATAAATATGATTTATAAAACATGATTTATAAAACGTCACCAATTTGCTGGTACTGCTGAATCTATAACTCGTTCCTCAATGCGGAAAATGTCCAGTGCACTTCACTTCATCCCCTGACCGGGGGCGGGACGTTCGCCGCCTTGCTGGGGTGCCATGCTCACTGTTAGACGAAGCCAACCTTCTTCTGCGGTACGCAGTAGGTTTGGTAGGGATACGCCATGAAGTTATCCAGCCAGTTTTATTTCTGGCGCCTCTTCTTCTCCTGCCCTGTAGGGTTGGTGTCTTGCGTGATTGTTTTGAGATGGTGTTGCGGTGTCGCGCTTGCATTTATCCGGGCGTTAAATTTTATCCGGGTGATGTTTATGTGGTAAGGTATAATATTTGGCACCAGTAGATCACGTAGTCATAAATAATATCCAGTAGTTAAGTATGTTTCGATTGTTGTCGCAACGCGAGCCTTATAGTTAGAGTACATAATTGTTATTTGCTGTTTCAGATTTGTGACCAAATATAAGAGTAAGTCACGTGACGTGTGCGTGGAGCGGAAACTGTTTTACGACAAAAAGTGTTTATGTCTGTGGGAAGCAAACATTTTATAATTTATGTATATATATATATAAACATAATTATATATAAATATATACATACATAATGCCCGAATAAATGAAAGCGGTGCTAACTATATTCCCATAGATACACGCACGCGCAGAAACATCACCCGAATATTATTTAACGCCGGGATAAATGTAAGCACAACAGCGGAGGATAATCGGACCAAACCAGGAGAGCTTGCGTCGTTTGACTGTTGACAACAGCGGCTTTGTTTTGGAGCGAAGTAGTCAACTTGCTGTATGGCATGATAGTCAGAAGTGTTATGTTGTGTGTAGGAATTGAAGAGTGCTTCATTTTTGTGCACGACATCCAAAGCACCCGGTGGCAACTGGTAGCTTGTTCCACAAGCGAGGAGCATCCCTGAAAAATGTTCCAACCCCGAAGCGTGCAAGCCTGCTCCGGAGCACTTCGGGCAGGTGTGGTTGTGATAGGGCTGAACCGGGAAGAGCGGGTATATCGTGTAGTGGAATGTCTTCTCTACATGCCAGACAGATGTAGAGCAGCAGTGTTGTTAATACTCCGGGTAACGAGTGGCACAGTGGTCTTACTATTCGTGCACCGGTCTGCTTATCGAGAGGAACGAGGTTTGAATGCACGTCCAGTCGTTTTGAAACACGGCAAATTTTATTAATCCGACATTGCATCTGTCTTTCGGGTGACTCGGTACCTCCCTAGCCCCAGGTGTATATGTGTTGTGAATATGTTCATTCAGCCCTTTCTCTGTTTGTATTGAATTTTCACCAACTATTGGGTAGGTTGGTAATGGGCAATCCAATTTATTAACTCACAGGGATTACCACCGTGCACATATGGTATATAGAATAGTCGCCACATCCTGTGCACTGCCAGGTACACACAGCTTACTGACTGATGTACCACACGTGTTATGTACTACAATTTAGTGTACATATATAATAATTATTATTCTTCAGTTTAGCTAGTCATTGACCAAAAAACATTGATTGCTGTTATATCGACTGTCATAGGTTCACCGTATATAAAACACAAGGGAAAAAGATACCCGATGTGCAGACTGAACACCGTCTATAGTACTAGCTAGAGTCATTAAAGTTTGATATATACAAAAGGGGGATAAGAACCCCCTTACGGGGGGGGGGGTAAGAACCCCCCTTACAACATTCATGTAACATATATATCTAGTCATCTTACATTATATATCGTAATGTGGAACCATATAACAGACAATACTTATACAACAGGTACAACGGGTGGGAGGGTGGGATGGTGGTAATCAACATTGTTGAGTAAAATGAACCGTTCAGGGTGTAAGGCTAATCGAAGTGAACGAGAACCCGAGTCTTCGCTCATCCTGCAAATAATGTTCCCGCGTGCACGCTGCTGACCAATAGGATGCCGCGTAGCAGACAGCGGGCTGAATTTATGTTTCGGGCCAGCTTATTAAGCGCTGAGGCGATTCAAAGGGGTGTGCATGATTGGAGGGAGAACAGGTTGTATTACCACCTAGCTTATTCGGAAGGTGCTCGTTCTACTGCTGCACAAACATTATTTTCATCCTGAAGGCCAAAACATTAATGTCGTGTGCTATTCCACTCGGTACCCCTCTAGCCCCCGGTGTATCTGTGTTATGAATATGTTCATGCAGCCCTCTCTCTGTTTATATTGAATTTACACCAACTATTGGGTAGGTTGGTAATGGGCAATCCAATGTATTAACTCAAATGGATTGCCTCTGTGCACATGTGGTATATATAATATTCAGAATGGTAGTATGTATATCTAACCCGCCGGTTCGTGTTCCCTGTGCCCGGAGATGCTTACCGGTCGAACGCATAAGAGGCGCATTGTAGGGAATGCTTATAGGTAAAACCGTCTTATAAACCTACCACTGCAATGTCGTAGTCTAATATAGCTAACTCTCCACATGGTTCTATAGCAACATGTGGGTGGGTGGTAAAATCTATGGTGCCGGGATATAGAATACATTTTCTACACTACAGAATAGTGAAAATAAGATCAATACAGTAAATCTCACCAATGATAAATGTAACGCTTGATATGCTTTAATATTGAGTGATATTACGTGATAGTAGTAGACCTCTGTTAACTAGAAATCGCATCTTAGCAGCGCCCAACAGAATATGTATCACGTCCTCTAAAACAACGCGATGCAATGGGGGACTAGTAGGTATTCTTCCACGCACGCGGCGTTCCGCGTGTGTCCCGAGCAGTCCGTCAGGTGGGCCATAATTGAATCACGAAGCAGCGTTGCCTCTTATCGTCGAAGCGCGTCGGCACAGATCCGTCTTTGAAGTGCCCTGGTTGCAACGGCCGTCGCCGGCGCGTCGTCGACCTCGGCTTCCGTCGCCGGCCCTCGCCGATTCATTGCGAGTCTGCCGAAGCCGGCCGGCTACGATGCAGACCCGGGCCCTTGTCTCCGGGTGAACGGGTTCACAGCGCCCACCGATCAGCGGCTGATAATTGGCGATAGAGCGTCGCCTGGCGTCAACCGGCAGCGACACGCGACCGCCCCCGGACCAGCGCCTTTTGATGTTCGCCGACACGCCCCGGCACCCCAAATGTGACGGCTACACAATGCGGGGGTCCGAGCCTGCGCGAAAACTCGGTTTCACTTACTTACGCCGGCAGACAGGTGCGCGAGATAACATTTCCGATGGCGGCGGGTGATACCCCGTCTAACACGTCGACGCTGCGAGATCAGGAAGGTAGGAAGAAACTGTACAGGGCACCCTAATGTTGCGTGATCCAGGAGGAGCTCACGTGGATGATTCTAACAGGAAGTGTATGGTTCAGTGGAGTGTTTTAATTGCACAAGCGATAACAATCTGGTCACGCTTGCTTGGTTTAGCTGCCAGAAGAAATAACCAACTACACTGTACTACGTTTCGCAGTTCGCGTTCGAGTGACGTCACAGCCCGTGTGGAAATATACATCCGTAAAGACTTCCTGGCGTAGTCTGAGCAGAACAACATGTTTCTCCCGTCGTGAGTCTCAAATCACTTTCCATGTGTTAACTCTTCGAGGGCATCTAGAAACCTTAGCACGACACAAACATCTAACACCAGAATATAACCAGTGGAATATCCCGATGATAGACACGCAACTAAAAGTGTCCTGAACGAATGGGTGTGGTCAGTAGCGTTTCACGACCCCGGGAATGTTTTGTATTCTGGTGGCTTGAAAGTTAATAGTTAATTAAATGTATATTATACATATACCGTGGAGTGCTATCATAATGACAGTGTGTATAAATATGACATAAAAAATATAAATCATATACATATGTATATATTACATATATATATATATATGATATGATAAATAACACACACACACACACACACACACACACACACACACACACACACACACACACACACACACACACACACACACACACACACACACACACACACACACACACACACACACACACACACACACACACACACACACACACACACACACACACACACACACACACACACACACACACACACACACACACACACACACACACACACACACACACACACACACACACACACACACACACATTATATTGCTCTCTTCCGTAGTTTTCTAGTGTGTCTATGTAGCTGTGAGTTTGAAAGTGGAGGTATAATATATATATATATATATATTATACCTCCTCTTCCAAACTCACAGCTACATAGACACATTAAAAAAATACGGAAAAAAGAAAAGAAAGTATTCATTCTCACATGATAGATGACTGTAAATGATTGTGTAACTACTATTGCAACGGTAACGTACACAATTGACAACTATATGAGAAGGGCGGGTCACATATGAAAAATGTATAGATAAAAAGTTGGATTCTCGTCAAGTTCAAAGCCTTCTTGTCCACTAGACGATACCATTGCAGACATGCGCAAAAACGCCTGACCTACTTCTGGTATCTTACTGAAGACACGGGACAAAAAGACACGACACGATAAAAACAGAACAATTGTCTAATGTTTATTTCATCCGTATTTCATGTATAGATTCAAGCCCATTACCATACAAAGTGGAACAATCAGAGAGCTGGTTTGTCACCTATTGTAAGGTAGATGGTTGTCAAGTGCACTACAATGAAAGGCATATGCTAATGGCTGAGAATAACAGTCAGTAGTATTTACACAGTGGCAAAATCTAATATTCCCGATACGCGAGCACATATTAGAATGCTAACAACAGGGAAATTAAAAGTAAATTAGTTTTATCAAATTTAAATAATTTTGAATCGCCAAGTGATCGCGTTTACGTGCAATTTCATAATAATGGTAATTGTTAATGTTTTCGTAGTCTAGCACAACTTTTGTGATTGCCTCCAATGGCTTTGACAAATTACTTTGTTCCCCGTTTTAGGACTATGAAATATACTCACATTTACGGACCCAGCGAAACGTAAAGGCATAGACGTATAGCCCATACCAATACTGGTAAATTCAGACAGTTATATACGTTAAAATGTAGACTTGGGTTAAACAGTTCTTACTACTAATACGACTGGACATTGGATTGATATGATTTTCGTTGAAATGAACATTAGATTAATATCATGCTCCGTAGACTTGGTCAACAGATCAATATCACATTAGGTAGAAATGTATCTAGAAATCTGTCACATGTACAAAGCCAATTAGGCTGCCGCTATGGTACTATGTGGTTGTTTGATATGTAATCTGTTTGTGTAAATGCAGATACTATTGTATTGCAATATGTAGCGCTGGATAATAGTAAACATCCGGGTCGGACAGTGGAGACCACTGGAAATTGTGCCTGTTCTTGACCACCGTGTCCCTAGACCTCCTGTGAACAACACCTCGATGACCACACAGTGTTTTGAAGAGTGGTCGAGGACACGAGGGCAAACACATTACAGCAGCCATGTTCCCGTCCTTTGTATTCTTCTTGTTCATGTTCTTCTTCAAATTAGTATTACTACTGTTCATCCCTGCCCTTGCGAGTTCTCTGTTCACAACATCTCTCCCTTTTAATGTCGGTTCCGTCTTCTTCTACCAGCCTCGTCTATTATCCTTCAGTCTACTTCTACCTCATCCGCCTGTCCCGTCCTAAGTGCAACCGCACTGCAGCTTCTCGGCAATATTCTAAAAAGGTGCACCAGGAAGTATTTTGTTTCAAACCTAGGTCGCTCACCCATACCGGCGTTTCACACATTGGACACAACTGGCCGATTCATATATGATATACACGAGAAACAAAATAATAATAATACTGGCAAACTTTTATAGCGCCTAAATCCCCAGGAATCTGAGCTCAGAGGCGCAACATACAATAATCATTGGGCAAAATCGTTAACAGGGACAAGCAAGAGTCGTCACTAGAGCAAGGGACCGCCGAAGGTTAGGAAAATAAATAAATCTTCAGTATTTTACGAAAGGTATTTATAGTCTCAGATGATATTAAAGCGATAGGGAGTTGATTCCAGATATTGGGTGCAGCTACAAAAAAGCACGTTTGCCGATATTAAGCTTGGTTTTCGGAACAAAAAGTCGTCGTGAAACAGATGATCTGAGATTCCTGGGGATATCGGAAAAACGAAGGAGACTAAACAAATAGGATGGGTGTTGCGTAGAAAGGGTACGATATGTGATAGTGACTAATTTTAATTGTATTCGATATGTAACTGGAAGCCAATGCAACTGTCTAAGTAGAGGCAGAGATGGTGAGAAACGAGGTGCTTTTAGTACAACACGTGCTAAACAATTATGTACACGTTGGAGTTTAGCTAAGTCCTTTTTTGCAATATCGTTTAGGAGTGAGTTGCAGTAGTCAAGGCGACTGCTAATTACAGATACTGATATTGTTTTAGCAGTAGATAAAGACAAATGACGCCGAATTCGGCGGAAATCACGTATATGGTAGAAACAGGATTTACATACTTGAGAAATGTTCTGGTGAAAGCCGAAATCACTGTCACAGATAACACCTAGATTATGAACAGTATCTGATGGTGATGTATCACTGCCAAGCAATTTAACTGGAAAGTAGTTAACAACCTTGTTTCGTTGTTGTTTTGTGCCAATAATAATTAAATCAGTTTTATCTGTATTTAGCTTCAATTTACTTGCTTCCATCCACAGCAAGATGTCAGTGAGCAGTCAAAATAAATAATAGTTACATTTCGGATGAGACCCTAAATTGTATTGTAGGCTCACTGAGCTGGTGGCATATATCGGTATAAACTACTTTAAGATACAACTGGAAACTGCTGCACCATTCCGCCACCAAAGCGTAACCTTGCTCTCTGTCTTCATACGCCTGCCGTATACGCGATCAGGCCGAAAAGAGTATACCCTTCACATGACGATCAAACGCCGCCTCGAGCGCTCGGCATACGGCCGTCAAACATGCACTCGGCCTTGTTTGATGCGTATCGTGTCAGATTGTTATCGAGCTCTCGCCCCGCTCAGTTCACCGCTTAACCGTGCTTGATTGAACTTCTTTATACTTCGCAGTGTTGCAAATTTGCAAATGGGTGCGGTTTAAACGCATCCTGAGATTATAGTTGCAACATCGATGGCGCCTACACACCTTTGTTATAAAACTGTACAACGCTCGATATGCGAGTCGCGAACAATCAATATATTATATGCTCCTTTGTCAACCATAAAGTAATAAACGCTACATAAGCTGCGAAGACGGTGGACCCTGGTGGAAAGATAAACATCCGGGGTTGTGCGATGGAATTACCCATTTCTCTTCATATCTGACGTATTTGTGTTAGTTTGAATAACGTTTGTATGCAACTGGGGAGCAAGTATTTCATATTAACATCATTGCAACATACACCGACGTGAATTATAACGTTACGTTGGTGTGCAGGTAGAATACCAATGCGGTAGATTATAATATCATTATGGTGATATTTATGGCTACAATTTCTAAAGTATAATCTACAGTCTTACGGTGCGGTTACAATTAGAACAGGTATATATGTCTAAAGTATAATCCACAGTCTTACGGTGCGGTTAAAGTAAGAACATGTGTATATTCCGCCGCATGTCAGTAGAGCACGCGTTTCAAACGGGCTCATGTATTTCAAACGAGCAAACGATAATTATATTTATACATCGCCCAGGACACGATGCCAACGTACCGCTGCCAGAACCCCCTCTAGCAAGAACCAGGACCGAATTGCCACCGATGGGTATCGCAATGAAGCAAAAGGGGTGCCAATTATAAGATTTAATATCAGTTTCCCGTGCTACAATATAGTTGTGCAATCGTGCAACAAGTAGCACAGAAAAAAAGAGGGAAAATTCCAAAGGTGGCCATGGTTCAATGCCCCCTTGCCCCCTCCCTCCAATAAACAAATGCAATCGGTTCAACGCTGTGCTACTTTCATTGTGTAGTTCAACTCCTGTGTAATTTTCTCTCTTGTAGCACCTGTATTTATTATGTAATAATAGATACTAAGCATCATTACCCTTGTTAAGACTATAATGTCTTATTCAGTTGTAGGTGTTGTAACGTACGCGTGACGATACCTACAGCGTAGTAGTGTCAGATTGAATCTTAGCAGCCCGAAAGCATGAATAAATACCATTGTATCCAAGTAAATAT